>CM055429.1:8126234-8344849 GCA_029228465.1 Salix viminalis | reverse complement strand
CCGTGACTACTTGGAGCATATTATTATCAAATACTCTAAAAGAGATCAGACGAACCACTGTAGCGCCAGACTCATGCGCAATGTGGACTCGCCATTTTTCGTCCGTGTGTCGCGCGAGTTCGTCCATCTTTTTTTTTTTTTTTTTCCTGATATGAACAGTGCTTTAACGGTTTTGCCCCCGATAATAGGACAAAAAACGGTTCTGGCTGAGGGTCACGGATGTAATTGCGCGTGTACAGACCGGTCCGGTTTGGTCCGGTCCGCCACAACCTTTTTTTTAATATTTTTTAAAATGGCTAAATACGGATATAGCCCCTAATAAGACAAAATTGATGAATTAGAAACAGGGCTATCCCGGTAATTGACCATACTTTTGAAATGTCTGTCGGCGCATGCGGGGACTTCGCGGACCGACAGATATTCCGCCAGACGCCTTGTTCGTAGCGTGGACGGATGATAGGGTGGCCGGAAATGGGCTTCCGGCATCGCATTCAGTGCGCCTCCGCTTAGTCTTCCTCCCGGTGCGGCGTGTTTTGTTACACGGTGGACGTTGAAGCAGCAGTGGCCGGTTAAAGTCGGTTGCACGGTTTTCTCTCTCTCCTGCACGTAAAAGTGTAGAAGAGAGTTGAGAATGATTAGGAGGCTTAACCTAATAGTTAGCCACTCCTTTCTATATATATGTGTAGGGCAACATACAATAGTAATGGTGGAGATTACCACATAAGAATGAGATTACAATATTTCCTATTTAATTACATGCCATAATAAAGAGGCCCCCGGTTTTGGTGCAGTTTCACTTCAGTCCCTTGACTTTTAATTTTGTGTATGGTCCTGATTTCTGTTATATAAGTTTTGATTTTATTCGATTGGGTCCTTCAATTGCAGTTAATTAAATGTTCATTATTCACTTCGGTCCTCCTTCTTTTAATTTCCGGATTGGGTGTAAAAAGCTTAATATATTCGGTACAGAAGTTTCAATTTGTGCAAATTTATCCTTTGATTGAAAATGATAATAAATGTGATTTTATTTCAGCCCTTAAACTTTTAATTTTTTATTTTAATCCTTTTATATTTGATTTTCAGCCCTTATATTTTTATTTTTTTATATTTCTAGAATAATCCATACTTTTGTCCATGTATATACAGGTGTGCTTAACACAACAACAACAACAACAACAACAACAATAATTTAATTGTTAATGTTTTTTAGTTTTTTTTAACCGGATAACTTAATAATTTATTTTGTTTTGACAATAATAGCAATGATAATTTTTTTTTTTTTATCTTTTGTTAAAGTTTCTAGCAGTTTCTTAGTCTTTCATTTATTTTTGTTTCTTTCATTTTTAACATAATAATAATAATAATAATAATAATAATAATAATAATAATAATTTAATTTTTTTTCTTGCTTACTCTTTTGTTAATGTTTTTGAGTCTTTTTTTCAGGATAATTTGATAATTTTTATTGTTTTAATAGTAAGAGCAATGACAATTTTAGATTTTAAGACTTCGATGTTGCTATTGTTATAATAGGGTGTGTTGAGCTATTTTATTATATTAAATTTTACATATATCAATATTATATTTTAATTTTGATCAAACAAATCCTATAAAAATTGTTTGGTTAGCCCGCAACGTAGAACATATATTTTTTTGAATTTTCAAATTAAATTATTTTTTTCAGCTAATAATTTTTATTTTTATTTTATCATCTATTATATTTTTTTATTTTCTCTTTCTTTTAGCTTTTTATTGGTTTTTTATTATTTTCAAGTTAGATTAATTTCTTTTGCCTGATAATTTTGATTTTATTTTTTTGTTTGATCTTTTGTTAAAGTTATTAAGATTTTTTTAGTCTTTCATTTATTTCTGGTTTTTTATTCATTTTTAACATAATAATAATAATAATAATAATAATAATAATAATAATAATAATAAATTTAATTATTTTTCTTGCTTACTCTTTTGTTAATGTTTTTGAGTGTTTTTTCTCTCTGGATAATTTGATAATTTTAATTGTTTTGGCAGTAATAGCAATGATAATGTTAGACGTTAAAACTTCGATTTTGCTATTTTTATAATAGGGCGTAGTAATCTATTTTATGATATTATATTTTGCATATATAGATATTATATTTTAATTTTGCACCAACAAATCCTATTAATTTCTTTAATCCCAACAATCATAAAAAGTGTTTGCTCAGCCCGCAACGCAGTACGGTCAATATTTTTAATTTTCAAGTCAAATGATTTTTTTTCAGGTATTGATTTTTATTTTTGTTTTATCATTTATTTTATTTTTTTATTTGCTCTTTTGTTAATGTTTTTAGACTTCTTTTAGTCTTTTATTTAATTTTGTTTTTTCTGTATTAACGCAATAATAATATTAATATTAAGAATAATAATAATTTTAGGTTTTGTTCTTACTTGCTTTTTTTTGTTTTTTTCTCAAGGTAGTTTAATAATTGTTATTGTTTTTATAGTAATAGTGTTAATACTTCAATGTTAGTGTTGTTATGACAGTGTATTTTAATCTGTTTCATTATATCAAACTTTACATATAGAAATATTATATTTTAATCTGAATAGTTGTAATGTCTGCTCCGCCCGCAACAAAGTGCGGGCCATTAAACAACAAAAATATTACATTTTTTTCTTTCATTATGAACAGAATAATAATAATAATAATAATAATAATAATAATAATAATAATAATAATAATAATAATAATAATAATAATAATTTAATTCTCTTTCTTGCTTACTCTTTTGTTAATGTTTTTTAGGGTTTTTTTTTCTCAGGATAATTTGATAATTTTTATTGTTTCGACAGTAATAACGATGATAATTTTTATTTTTATTTTATTTTTTGTTTGATATTTTGTTCATGTTTTTACGATTTCTTTAGTCTTTCATTTATTTATTTATTCTTTCATAATAATAATAATAATAATAATAATAATAATAATAATTTAATTTGTTTCTTGCTTACTCTTTTGTTAATGTTTTTTATTTTTTTTCCTCGGTATAACTTGATAATTTTTATTGTTTGATAGTGATAACAATAATAATTTTAGATGTTAAGAGTCCGATGTTAATATTGTTATAATAGAGTATGTTAATCTATTTCATTATATTAAAGTTTGCATATATAAATATTATATTTTAATTTTGATCCAGCAAATCTTATAAATATTATATTTTAATCTCAACAGCTGTAAAAATTATTTGTTCCGCCCGCAACGTAGTGCGGGCATTTAGCTAGTACAATATACTAAAAGAGCTCAGACATTCACTGTGGACTCGCCATTTTTCGGCCGTGCGTCGCACGAGTTCGTCCGCCTGTTTTTTTTTCGTTTTTGAACAGTGATTTAACGAAAAAAGCCCCCTAAAACGACAAAAAACGCCGCCAGACCGAGGGGCTCCGTGGTCATTGCGCACGTCTGACCGGATCGGTCCGGTCCGCCCCTCAGGTCTTCTTCTGATTTTATTATTTTTCAAATTGGCTAAATACGATTTTAGCCTCTAATACGACAAAAATAGTGCCTTTGGGAACAGGGGTAGGACCGTAATGTACCTAATTTTTTATTATTTCTTTCCGCGGCTGTCAGTGCGTGCTGGGCACGCGCCCGCCGATGTTCCGCCCCACGCCATGTTTAGGTGGCGCGTGCAGCGTCGTATGGTGTCCGGAGATGAGATTCCAGAGTCTATCTCGATGCGCCTCCGCAGGTTCTTCCTCCCGTGGCGGCGCGTTGCTCCTAAAAATATTCGTGGACGCGGCGGAGGCCGGTTAAAGTCGCTGGCCACGTTTCTCTCTCTCCTGCACGTAAAAGTGCAGGAGAGTCCCCCTTATTTTCACCTTTTGCACTTCAGTCCCGTCACTTTCAATTTCGTTTCTGGTTCTCATTTCTGGTATATAAGTTTTGATTTAGTTCGATTGGGTCCTTCGATTGGATTTAATTCAGTGTCCATTTTTCAATTCGGTCCTCCTTCTTTTAATTTCCGGATTGGATTGAAAAAGATGAATTTATTCGGTACAGTAGTTTCAATTTCTTCAATTTTGTCCTTTGATTAAAATTGATAATATATTTTATTTTCATTTCGGCCCTTATACTTTTAATTTTAGATTGTAATCCCTTTATATTTAATATTCATTTCAGCCCTTATACTTTTAATTTTTTATTTTAATCCCTATATTTCTTTTTATTTCTAGAATAATCCCTACTTTTGTCAATGTATATATAAGTGTGCTCGGCTTTGATTTTTAATTTTTGTTGTTTTCTTATTTGTTGGGGTGATATTTTTTTCCAAAAATATTAGTTCTTTAATTTTATTTTATATCTATGATCATTTGGAAATTGATATTTGTGTTTTTTTCTCTCTCCATTTGTTCTTTCTTTTAGCTTTTTATTCGTTTTTTTATTTTTATTCTTACATCATATGACTTTTTTTACCTGATAATTTTTATTTTATTTTTTTGTTTGATCTTTTGTTAAATTTTTTTAGTCTTTTA
Organism: Salix viminalis; assembly: GCA_029228465.1. Lineage (NCBI taxonomy): Eukaryota > Viridiplantae > Streptophyta > Magnoliopsida > Malpighiales > Salicaceae > Salix > Salix viminalis. The sequence goes on along the minus strand of CM055429.1, from coordinate 8,340,337 downwards.
TTTATTTTATTTTTTTCATAATAATAATAATAATAATAATAATAATAATAATAATAATAATTTAATGTTTTTTTCTTACCTACTCTTTTGTTAATGTTTTTTAGGTTTTTTTCCTCTCGGGATAATTTGATAATTTTTATTGTTTTAACAGTTATAACAATGATAATTTTTATTTTCATTTTATTTTTTTGTTTGATGTTTTGTTGAAGTTTTTAGGATTTTTTTAGTCTTTCATTTTTTTTTCCTTTCATTATTAGCACAATAATAATAATAATAATAATAATAATAATAATAATAATAATAATAATAATAATAATAATAATAATAATAATAATAATTCAATTGTTTTTCTAGCTTACTCCTTTGTTGATGTTTTTTAGGTTTTTTATTCATGATAATTTGATAATTTTTATTGTTTTGACGGTAATAACAATAATATTTTTTTTTTCGTTTGATCTTTTGTTGAAGTTTTTACGATTTTTTTAGTCTGTCATTTATTTATTTATTCTTTCATAATAATAATAATAATAATGATGTTTTAATTGTTTTTCTTGCTTACTATTTTGTTTATGTTTTTTTTCTCTGTATAATTTGATAATTTTTAATATTTTCAAGTGAAATGATTTTTTTCAGGTAATAACTTTTATTTTTGTTTTATCATTTTTTTTATTTTCTCTTTTGTTAATGTTATTAGACTTCTTTTAGTGTTTGATTTAATTTTGTTTTTGTTTGTTATTAACGCAATAATAATATTAATATTAAGAATAATAATAATAATTTTAGTTTTTGTTCTTACTTTTTTTTTCTCGAGGTAGTTTAGTAATTATTATTGTTTTGACAGTAATAGTGATGATAATTTTAGAAGTTAGCACTTTGATGTTACTATTGTTATGACAAGGTATTTTGATCTGTTTATTATATCAAACTTTACTTGTAGAAATATTATATTTTAATCTGAATAATTGTAAAAATTATTTGCTCCGCCCTCAACGAAGTGTGGGCCATCAAACTAGTTCAATACTAAAAATACTAGTAGCAAAGGGTAAAAATTAGAAAACTATTATAGGTCATCGAGCATGAATACAATCATTACTATACTTTTTTAAGAAAATAGCAATTTTATTTGGAGCTAAAAATCTATAATTAAAAGTTTCAAATTTATTATAAAAAAATATTATTAAAAGTTTTAAATTTATTATAAAATTGCACTGCTAAAAACATAAAGAGAGTCAATATAGTTTTCTAAAAAACATCATCAACTTGAAAGATTTTAATATTTTGTCTCAAATCTAACGAATACACATAAATTGGTTATGATATCCTATTTTTCATTTTAAAACATGAGAAAAGATGCAATTTTTTGTGTAAAATATGCTTAGGAAATGTTTAGAATTCAGTCGTATACGTGAAAACAATATATTTTTTTAATATATGTGATATATATATATATATATATATATATATATATATATATATATATATATATATATATATATTCATACAAAGCTTGGACCAACGAAATGGGTCTGCCCAACCAATTTGTCCCATTTCAGCCCATCAACCTTCTTAGGTTGGGCTTGACATAACATTCATCCCTTCTAGTAGGACGTGAATTAATGCACTCCCTACTGTTCACTTGCAAAGTGAACAATAACAACCATAGGAGAATAAGAATGCCAACTGCTTAATAGAGGGAGGTGAAGTTCGTTGCGGTAGAGAGAAGAAGTGACACTGTTGTCGCTTACATCGCTGGAAGACGAAGGAGCTTTTGCGGCTGCTGCTGGGGAAGTGCAACTGCTAGTGCTATGGCTAGAGGAGAGAGAGGAGTGCACGTGTTGCCAAAAGGGATGATGAAAACATTGGGGGGAAAAAGGCTACACCTGTTGTTGTCGAGGAGGAAGGAGGAGAAGTTGTCATCCTCTGTTAGAGCATAAAAAGTTGATGTCGCCACTAACGTTGAGCTTGAAGTTATTGATGGTAGCATTGACATGCAACTGCTACTTGGGGAGGAGAAGGGGTCATCGATGGCTAAGATAGTGGCTGAAAACTGAAGAGGAAGAACTTGGAATTTATTGGATAGGGAGAAGGAGAGGACTGCAGATGCAGGTGCTAATGAAAAAGAAGTACAATTTTTTGGCTTAATTTTTTAGCAGATTTATCCATTGAATCTGCATTGTTCTTCATTTTTTGGCATAATAGAGGTACAATTGGTTTCTCTAATCCATTTAAAATTTCCAACTTGATTTTTTCACGTCAGCTATTTATTTTAGTTTTATTATTTTTATTTTAGGGAATAACCCAGAAATGGGTTATGAGAATAAATCATGTTAATAAAAAAAATCATCAATCCCCTACATGAATGCAAATTGTCTCACATGTTTGAAAACGATTCAAAGATTTGTTTTGATTCACTAATTTGATAGATAACTACATTAGGGTAGGTAACCTTCAGCTTTGAACACTTCTTAGTGAAATGCTATCAAATTTACTCAGCTAAATAGTAAACGTGACATCTTGAATTATTTATCTTTTTTGTCTAAACCAAAAAAATAGTACTCATATAATTTATCTACCTAGATATTTCCTATAGTTCTCATTGTTGTGTTCATTTTGGCTTAAAACAACTCTTGGATTCATGAGTGCTTTAAAGAGTTTATTTGGCTTCCTCCCTAACTTTATTAAAAGCAATAAGCTCTAAGTAGATTGCAGATCTAGCGAAATATGTTTAATTGGAGGATTTTCATAACACAATTACTCCATCAAGTGTGAAGACATTTTTTTGTATATATATGTATATTTGATGCATGGCGTTGAAAACCAGGAATTCTAAATATGAGATTGATATTTTTTTCTTACAATATAAAAAATAAAAAACCTTAAAATGAACATGCCAAGAAATCATAAAATCTAGAGAAGAAAATGAGTCAGGTCACTTGCCCAAACCACCCGGCTGGGAAACAAAAGGTATGCGTGACCTTCCTCATGCATGCCTCCTTAGTTATTGTTCAAGTGAATTTTAATTCAATTAAAAAGTAAAACAAAAGCCTGACTCATAATTTTTGCATATATTCAAAAAGAAAATTTGAATTTTCAAATTAAATTATTTTTTTCAGCTAATAATTTTTATTTTTATTTTATCATCTATTATTTTTTTATTTATTTGCTCTTTCTTTTAGCTTTTTATTGGTTTTTTATTATTTTCAAGTTAGATTAATTTCTTTTGCCTGATAATTTTGATTTTATTTTTTTGTTTGATCTTTTGTTAAAGTTATTATGATTTTTTTAGTCTTTCATTTATTTCTGGTTTTTTATTCATTTAACATAATAATAATAATAATAATAATAAATTTAATTATGTTTCTTGCTTACTCTTTTGTTAATGTTTTTGAGTGTTTTTTCTCTCTGGATAATTTGATAATTTAATTGTTTTGGCAGTAATAGCAATGATAATGTTAGACGTTAAAACTTTGATTTTGCTATTTTTATAATAGGGCGTAGTAATCTGTTTTATGATATTATATTTTGCATATATAGATATTATATTTTAATTTTGGACCAACAAATCCTATTAATTTCTTTATTCCCAATAATCATAAAAATTGTTTGCTCAGCCCGCAACGTAGTACGGTCAATATTTTTAATTTTCAAGTCAAATGATTTTTTTTTCAGGTTTTGATTTTTATTTTTGTTTTATCATTTATTTTATTTTTTATTTGCTCTTTTATTAATGTTTTTAGACTTCTTTTAGTCTTTGATTTAATTTTGTTTTTTCTGTTATTAATGCAATAATAATATTAATATTAAGAGTAATAATAATTTTAGGTTTTGTTCTTACTTGCTTTTTTTTTTGTTTTTTTCTCAAGGTAGTTTAATAATTGTTATTGTGTTTTACAGTAATAGTGATGATAATTTTAGAAGTTAATACTTCAATGTTACTATTGTTATGACAGTGTATTTTAATCTATTTCATTATATCAAACTTTACATATAGAAATATTATATTTTAATCTAAATAGTTGTAAAAATTGTTTGCTCTGCCCGCAACGAAGTGCGGGCCATTAAAGAATAAAAATATTACATTTTTTTCTTTCATTATTAACAGAAAAATAATAATAATAATAATAATAATAATAATAATAATAATGATAATGATAATGATAATGATAATAATAATAATAATAATTTAATTCTTTTTCTTGCTTACTCTTTTGTTAATGTTTTTTTAGGTTTTTTTTTCTCAGGATAATTTGATAATTTTTTATTGTTTTGATAGTAATAACAATGATAATTTTTATTTTTATTTTATTTTTTTGTTTGATCTTTTGTTCAAGTTTTTACGATTTCTTTAGTCTTTAGTCTTTTGCTTACTCTTTAGTCTTTCATTTATTTATTTATTCTTTTGCTTACTCTTTAGTCTTTCATTTATTTATTTATTTTTTCATAATAATAATAATAATAATAATTTAATTTTTTTTCTAGCTTACTCTTTTGTTAATGTTTTTATTTTTTTTCCTCGGTATAACTTGATATTTTTTAGTGTTTTGATAGTGATAACAATAATAATTTTAGATGTTAAGACTCTGATGTTGATATTGTTATAATAGAGTATGTTAATCTATTTCATTATATTAATGTTTACATATATAAATATTATATTTTAATTTTAATCCAGCAAATCTTATAAATATTATATTTTAATCTCAACAGCTGTAAAAATTATTTGTTCCACCCGCATTATGCCTGCAACGTAGTGCGAGCATTTTGCTAGTACAATATACTAAAAGAGCTCAGACATTAACTATGGACTCGCCATTTTTCGGCCTTGCGTCGCGCGAGTTTGTCCACCTATTTTTTTCTCGTTTTCGAACAGTGATTTAACGAAAAAAAAACCCTAAAACGACAAAAAACGCCGCCAGACCGAGGGGCTCCGTGGTCATTACGCACGTCTGACCAGACCGGTCCGGTCCGCCCCGCCGGTCTTCTTCTTATTTTATTATTTTTAAAAATTGGCTAAATATGATTTTAGCACCTAATAAGACAAAAACGGTGCCTTTGGGAACAGGGCTAGGACCGTAATGGGCACGCGCCCGCCGGTGTTCCGCCCCACGCCATGTTTAGGTGGCGCGTGCGGCCTCGTACGGTGTCTGTAGACGAGATTTCGGAGTCTATCTCGATGCGCCTCGGCATATTCTTCCTCCCGAGGCGGCGCGTTGCTCCTAAAAATGTCGATGGACGCGGCGGAGGCCGGTTAAAGCCGCTGGCTACATTTATCTCTCTCCTGCACGTAAAAGTGCAGGAGAGTCCCCCTTATTTTCACCTTTTGCACTTCAGTCCCGTCACTTTCAATTTCGTTTCTGGTTCTCATTTCTAGTATATAAGTTTTGATTTAGTTTGATTGGGTCCTCCGATTGGATTTAATTCAGTGTCTATTTTTTAATTCGGTCCTCCTTTTAATTTCCAGATTGGATTGAAAAAGATGAATTTATTCGGTACAGTAGTTTCAATTTCTTCAATTTTGTCATTTGATTAAAATTGATAATATATTTTATTTTCATTTCGGCCCTTATACTTTTAATTTTAGATTGTAATCCCTTTATATTTAATATTCATTTCAGCCCTTATACTTTTAATTTTTTTATTTCAATCCCTATATTTCTTTTATTTCTAGAATAATCTCTACTTTTGTCCATGTATATATAAGTGTGCTCGGCTTTGATTTTTAATTTTTGTTTTTTCTTATTTGAAGGCATATCCACTTGTAGATTTTGAGTCCTTAATGTTGTATATTGAATTAGCATATCCACTTGTAGGCTTTTTAGTTTGTCCTCACAGATCCTCATATCCACTTGTAGGTTCTTTAGTTTGTCCTCACAGATCCTCTCACCATCAAAAAGACATCAGCCATTATTTCATGGCAATAAAACAAGTTTCAAAACAAGAGTACACTAGGATGCACCTGCCAACTCTTGTGTCCAGGCATATTAGTTAGAAGCCATCTAAAGAGGGATATGTTAAGTTGAACACCGATGGCACGAGCCTGGGTCCGCCAGAGCTGGAAGCGCATGGTTAGGGACTGCCTGGGGTGTTTTATGGCAGGGTTAACTGTTGGAGTTGTGAGTTGCACTACCGTTAACTTGGAACCATGGGCAGTTAAAATCAGGTTAGAATTGGCTTGAAACAGAGGCGAGAGACAATCAATATGCGTTTGGAGACATTTCAATCACGCGCTTATCTATGCGTACAATGATTTTTCTATTTCATTTAAACTTTCACCATGCACGCAATAGTATATTATGTCCTTATATCCAGTATTGTATGATTCACTGTATTAGAATTAGTTCATTTAATAATCCAATTTAAATTAAACATAGCAAACAAAATATAAATTATGAAAACACCCACAATAATCAAATAACAAAAAAGAGTAGTTAATTCTCTATCTACAAAAATAAGAAATCATCATTGAAAATCCATCCTTGCATTATTGTCATCATTATCATGACTATTATAGTTAGAATTGTTGTGTATTTTGTTAAAAAAATAAAAGAATAAGGACCGAAATGAAAGGTAGAATATATGGCAAATTTCTATTGGAGGACCCAATTTGAACAAATTAAAACCTACATACCAAAATAAATAAAGAAACAAAAGGCAAACAAAAATAAAAAGAATAAGGACTACATTGAAAACCAACATATATAATCATTTTCATTTGAAGAACACAATTGCAACAAATCAAAATTTCCATCGAAGAAATCAGAACACCGAGATTAAATTAATTTGAGATTTAAAAGAAAACATCATTTTTAATATATATATTTTAAGGTATTAAAATCAAATAAATAACAAAATATATAATTAGCCTCATATATTTTAAAGAGTAAATACCTTTAAAATAATCGTTATCATTATTTTTTTAAATGTTTTATCCATAATAAATTCAATATATAAAAATACTAAATAATCAAAAGGTTTGTAGGTTGATTATTTCTCTCAGATGTATAATATCATAAAACAAATCTTGGATCATTAAAAAAATATTACATGTTAAAAAATTTGATTATGAATATAGAGACGTGCAGGGTAAGTCACATGTATATTTTTTTACTGTAGATAATTTGACATAATGTTTCAAATATTTGAACTTAAGAGTAAAATATTGACAAATGACAACTAATTAGGTAGATGATCATAATAAAATTAAAATTAAACCTTTTCTGCTCTAATCCATTTACTTGACTTAACGGAATCATTGTGTCTCATAATAATAAAAAATATCGCAATTAATAGACAGACCCATCAAAACCAAATAATTACCTCGATCAACCTACCCACACTGAAGCCACTATGACTCAAGCAATATAGCTCCCTGAATGCATTCCCTTTTGGAATGGTATTGATTGTAGCTTGTTTGAGATTGAGCTTCTTTGAGGATGCATGTGCCTAGCATTGATTCTTTAAAGTAAATGGCGTAGGAAAAACATTGTGGATTGCTACAGTATTTTTCCCACCCCATTTATATTATAGGTAATGTCCTTATATCTAGTATCGTATGATTCATGGACAAGGTGCACCTCAAAGACTTGACTATCCTTTTTATTTTTCTTCAATGATCCATACATAAATTACTTATAAATCTACTCACAATATCAAGCCTTAAAATTTAATTATTTAGTCCAATTATTTCCTTGCCTATACTATTGGCTATATGTACTCTTCAATTGGTGTTTTAATAGTGTTATCATATTTAGAAAATAATTTGAGAATTTTCTTAATATAATAAGGTTAGGGGAAAATACTAATCCATTAGATGGTTTACAAATTTTTATTCATGGTATGAAGTCTACAACACCTAAGTTTTCATACGAAACTTTTTAGTCAATGTTTTCTTAGTACACTTGATCATATGATCATTGTTCTCTAAGATTAATATATTGTCCATATAGAGAGACATACAATGATTTTGATTTTGATTAGTACGAAGTCTATAACTTATATACATTTCCATAAACCTCATTCTCGTCACATCCACAATAAATAAAATAAACATAATATACATTTAACATCAATTGTCAATTAGCACATTAAATAAGATATCATAAATTCAAGAATTTAAATCCTTACATTCCAATCCTTTTTAAAGAGTACCATTAATACATGTTAAGTTTATCAACAGTCAAATGACACAAAATACTCAAAATGAACCTCCTAGAGCTAGATACAAAAACATAAAAACAACATATTCTACTCCTAACGTGCATATATTTGACCTGGAAGGAAATACAAAATAATTCCATATAAAAATTAAATAAATATAATAGTACCCTGTGTATGTGTGGAGGTGCGACAATTCCTTTTTCGAAATCTTAACATAAACTAAAGTATGATTTGCACTGTATCACAATCTTTTATACGAGATTCTAGCATACTCTCAACACATGTTAGCTTGTGCATAGTGATCCCCTTAATCCATGATCCTAGCATACACTAAATGTATGTTACTAATTTTTAGCGATCCCTTTATCTGGGATCTTAACATTCACTAAATTTATGTTAGTCATTGCCAAATTGGCGGTTGTGCCACAAGCTGACATAGACTTCTTTTATATCCACACCTTAAATATTTTTGCTACAAAATCTCATCTTTTCAAACTTCCACTAAAAGCGTAAAGCATAATTCACACATCAAAATTATGAAAATTAAATCTGTTAATGTAGGCACAAATCACCTCTTGCTGTTGCACCACACTCATGGTCTCCTATTATTGCAGTTGCACAACACTCGTGGTCTCTCCTGAAATTACAGGAAATTCTCATAAATCATTTTCATCCAACAATATACTTATTAATAACAACACCAAAACAATCCAATCAGCCTTTAAATTCTTTATTCTTTCATTAGTATTTTTATAACATCTGCCAATCAAAATATCATTATAAACACCTATTTTTCTACATAGCTTTTTCCTTTTCCTATAATGCGTCTAACTTCATCACTTTGAGACCTCCAACTTCTCTTTTTTTCTTGCATTTGCCAGTAGAGGTCGTATTCCGACCTCTGCCCATATTATTCACTATAACGGGAGTTATAGAACTCTGTTTTGTACCAAATAAATATCGATAGAAAGCTAAAACACAAGGTTACAACTCTTATGAAGGGAGGAAAACTCAGTTCTTCCCACGCTAGAGTTCTAACATTCAGAATTATATGAAATTAGTTTCATTAGATGATAAGCAACCAAAACTACAGTTCCTAATTCCCTCATTTTCCTACTCAGATTCTCTCTCAAAATCAGTAGACTAATCAGCCTAATGTGTTAACTGATGCTTAATATCATCTTCCCTATTCTTATACACATTTATGCCACTCAGGCCTGTACGTATACATACATGCACAAAGCACAAGAGCTAGAACATCTAATGGACACATCTAACACCGTTAGAGCAAATATTATATACTTGAGAAAGAAATAGATCCCAAGGAGTTACACATAACCTCTCGATAAATATAGATGTGATGTCATCTATTTTGATTTCAAGAACCTTCTAGCTATAACCTGCAAATCAATAGAAATGTAAGTGACCCTACCATCCACTAAAAGAGTGAGGAAAGAAGCAGACTTTTGATCAGAGAGTGTGGACTTCTAATCTAAAAACATAACATGCATTGCCATCGTTGGAGTGCCAAATAATACATGTGCTAATATAGGGTATAAAACCTGGACCTAAACTATTAATACTATATATTATTAACTTGTGGAAATATGCCAACAAAACAAAACAATAGTTAAAAGGTATCATCATGGTAGAAACATAAGAAAATTAAAGGAAGCGAAGGCAACAAACAGAAGATTATTTAGCATAGATTCAAATTTCACACATCCTTACTATTTCAAGATAATGATTCAACTTAACTGCTTCATGAAAGTTGCTATATATGGACACTAATCTCTCAATTCTCACTTTGATTAAACCAACCAAAGTTTTACAGAAAAAAACAGCTCTGTTATGTAAAATAAATAACAACCAGAAATTTACTCAATTTAAAGTTAAATTCAATAAGTAGAGCTTTCAACTGCTAACAAACAAATCATCATAAGCAACAAGATATAAATATATCAATCAAAACACAGACAAAAGATTAACCTCAGTTGCATCATTTAAGCAACAACTACAAAAGGTAGTCACAAAAAGAAAAGTATTTTTTCTTCTAAACTACTTCATCTTCCTAAGCTCAAAAACAAAAACAAATGGGTGGATGTCCATGGCCTAATCTTGCTATGGACTTTGAAATTGTTATAGTTCCATGGAAAGGAATTTGGAAGGCCATTTAACCAGAAGAGAGACTTGACTTAATACTTTTTAAATTCCAAAATTCAAAATAATATTGGAAGGATATGGTATCTACACATTTTTTGCCAATCCTTGATATCTATTTAATCAAGGGTCCAAAAAACTATCCATAAAATAAACAGGGGATACAACAAAGTATTGCTTTCCGTTCAGCAGTTAGACAAGAATTGCCAAATAAAATAAAAGAAACAAGTTTATAAATGAAAAATATTGGTGGAACTTACCACCATTGTCATCAATGGAATGGGACTCATATTTTTTATTGTGTTTGGTCTCCACGTGCTTATTATCCTCCATAAGGCAACAACTAAATTGATAATATATTTGGTTTTTTTTCCAGCCTTTATACTTTTGATTTTTTTATTTTAATTCCTTTATTTTTTTTATAGTTTTTAAATAGCTCCTATTTTTGTGTATGTTTATATATATATATATATATATATATATATATATATATATATATATATATATATATATATATATATATATATATATATATATGTCTTTAGTTTTGGTTTTTAATTTTTATTGTTTTTTCTTTTGTTGAGATAACATTTTTTTCAAAATATTTGCTTTTAAATTTTAGTTTGTGTTTATGATCATTTAAAAATTGATATTTCTTATTTGTTTTTCGTTGTTTTTTTTTTTGGTTTTTTTATTAGCTTTTTTAATTTATTTTCACATCAAATAATTTTTTTATCTAATAATTTTTATTTTTTTGCTCTTTTGGTAAAGTTTTTGGGTTTTTTTATTCTTTTATTAAATTTAATTTTCCATTATTTATGCAATAATAATAATTATAATAATAATATTAATTTTTCCTTGCTTTCTTTTATTAATATTTTTGAGTTTTTTTCTCCTTGGAATAATTTAATATTTTTTTATTGTTTTAGCAATAATAATAATGATATTTTTAGGTGTTAAACCTTTAATATTGTTGTTGCTATAATAGGATGTATTTTATTATATCAAACCTTGCGTGTATAGATATTATATTTCATTTTTAAACTAGCAAAATCTATTAATTATTTTAATCCCAATGATTAAAAAAAATATTTGCTCAGCTCGCAACATAATGCAGGCAATTAACTATAAAAGAGCTAAAGGAGATCGGTGATTTCCTGTTCACGGTCTATTCACCCACACCTAGATCCACTGTGGACTGGGGTGTGTGATCTGTTGTGGTTACTTTTTTTTTTACTAGCTTCTTTTTTGTTTTTTTAAACTGGGGATCCGTGGCAGCTGACGCGCACCACGACTAATTTCTGGATTTATTATTTTTTAACATTTTTTCCCCTGTTTGTTTTTACACCTATACATTTTTTTTTCTCATGACCGGGGTGTCCTGGTTAGTTTCGCGCACAACAATTTTTTTCTCATTGCTGTTTAAAAAGGTACTTTCCCCTTGCACTTTTTTTTTTATAACCGGGCTTTCTTTTTTTGGTTTTAATAGTAATTTTAACTGTTTAGTACTGTTTGAAAATGTGTTTTTTTTTTCCCGGACTTTTTATTTGTTTTTTTTTAAACCGAGGTATCCGTGGCAGCTTATGCGCACCACGACTAATCTCCGGATCTACTTTTTTTAATATTTTTTTTTCTTTTTTTCCACTTATACATATTTTTTCATAGCCGGGGTGTCCAAGTTTGTTTACGCGCACCACGATTTTTTTCCTCATTACTGTTTAAAAAGGTGTTTTCCCCTTACACTTTTTTTTTATAACCAGGCTTTATTTTTTTGTTTTTTAATAAATGGGGACCGTTTTTTTCATTTTTTTATAACCGGGGTGTCTAGGTTAGTTTTTTTTCCCTTTAACCGCTCTTCTTTTTTTGTGTTTTTTTTAACCGGGGTGTCTGTAGCAGCTTACGTGCATCACGACTAATCTCCGGATCCACCTTTTTTTTAACATTTATTTCCCTGTATTTTTTTCACTTATACATTTTTTTTTGTTTTTTTTCATGACCCGGGTGTCCGGGTCAGTTTACGCGCACCATAATTTTTTTCTCATTACTCTTTGAAAAAGTGATTTCTTTTTTTATAAACTGGGCTTCTGTTTTTTTTTCTCTAATGAGGTGTCTGGGCTAGCTTAAGTGCACTACAATTAATCTCTGGACCCACTTTTTTTAAAAAATAAATCTTTATGTTTTTTTTTCAATTATACATTTTTTTTTTGGTTTTTTTTTATAATCGGAGTGTTCAGGCTAGCTTACGGGCACCACAATTTTTTTTTCCCACGTATACTTTTTTTTATCTTTGGACTCACGTTTTTTTATACATTTTTTTTTCATGTTTTTTTCCCCCACGTATACATTGTTTTTTGATAACCGTAATGTCCATAACAGCTTACGCGCGCCATGAATAATCCCCGTAACCATTTTTTTTTTGACATTTTTTTTCTGTTTCTTTTTCCCACTTATAATTTTTTCTTTTATAACTAGGGTGCCCGGGTCAGCTTAAGGGCGTAACAACTATTATTTTATAGAATGACTAAAGGAGATCGCAATTTCAAACAATTATTTCAACTGTGGTTTTCGCTGTTCATTACTATTTGAAAAAAAAACCCTATGTTTTTATATCTTTCTTACATAATTCTGATTTCTGTCCATGTTTATATGTACATGCTCTTAGTTTTTGTTTCCATTTTTTAATTCCACTGTTATTAAGATTGTTTTTAATGATGAAATTTAAATTTGTATTGGTAATCATTTAAAAAATAATATTTGTTATTATTTCTCTTTTTTCTATTCTTCAAGTTAAGTAATTTCTTTAAGTATAATAATCTTTATTTTCTGTTAATATTGTTAGGTATTGAGTTTTCTAATTATTACAGATAAAACATTCAAAATAATAATAATAATTATTTGTAAGTTTTATTTTCTTTTAAATATATCAGACTAATTATATATTTTGATATTTATTTAATATTAGAGCCTTAATATATATAAATGACCTTAGTTTTTTTGAAAAAATAAAATTAATATCATTGTTCTAAAATATTTTTAATATAATAATATGAAAGTAAAAACAAATTATGGAATTTTCTTCTCTAACAATAATTATGGTCTCACCAATTTTTATTCTTTCCACTGTTATTAAGGTTATTTGTTTTTTAAATGTTTGCATTTTAATTTATGTTCGTGATCATTTCAAAAATGATATTTTCTATTTTTTTCTTTTTTTATTCTTTCCGTTCAAATAATTTTTTAAAATCTACTAATATATTTTTAATTTTTTCATTTATTTAATTATTTAGTTGTTTTTTTGTTAAAATTGTTAGGTTTTACAATATCTTATTATTATAGATAAGACATTCAAAATAATGATAATGATAATTTGTAATATTTTTTTTCCTTATCAATATGTGAGACTAATTATATATTTTGATATTTATTTAATAGCAGCACCTTAATATGTGTAAACTAACCCGGACACCCTGATTATATAAAAAAAAAGTATAGGTGTGCCTTTAGGAATTGCAAATTTATGTCCATCAATTAAATAACTGTCAAAACAATTAAAACGCGCCCAACAATTAATCAATTATAGTTTTTCAATATGCAAATTACATAAATTGATAAAATATTTAAGCAGGTTTACCCATTAATGAATTTGACTATAAAATACAATTCACTCATCTTTAATAGATTTTATCGATTATAATTTTGAGAGTTGTCAATTAAATTATTATCCGAGCACTTAAACTGATAACAACAATCAACTAATTCGATATAGACAACAAAAAATAAATCTATAGCAGAATTTAACGATTATAATTTGCTATTTACCAACTAAATAATTCTTTGCAGACTGAATAATTAATCAATTTGCTATATCAAAAAAGCCCAGCGAGCCAACACACACAGTCGTCGTGCGCGGCGTGTATTTTGCTCTCGGCCTCTAATCAGCCCCCGATCGACAAGGGGAGTTAAGCTAATCTTCGAGCTATATAATTTGGCAGCGGGACAAGGATTGATTTAACGAACTCAATAGCTTGTCCCGGATGACATAATAAACGTCACACGTCTCATTTGCTCTGGACAGCTACGGGCTCTTACCAAAAAAAGGATACTTTAAATACAAGTATACTTTAAATACAAGTATATTTATATAACAAATGAAAGGGAGGCTCCACTGTTAAATGTTTCTTTAAAAGAAAGAAAAGCTAAGATTGTATATCTCTCTTAACACATGACAGCAGAGTCTTGGCATAAAAACTACCTTGTTTATTAGCACCCGTTTCAATCCCAAATCCAAGATATCCTGAGATAGAAAAAAAATAAAGCACAGACAAAGCAACAGTATCGCAACAATAGACCAGGAGGAGGGAACTAATATGGAGAAAAAACAATTCATTGAGAGGGGAAAATGGTGGCAGGAAAAAAAACAGAGGCATGCAAAGAAAGACAAGGTCAAAGAATAGAATTAACAACATCAGTTGATTAACATGCCATTCTGCAAGAGCAAGAAAAATGTAAAAAAGGACTGTGGTTTCAATAATCAAATTTCTTTAAGAGTTCTGTTGAAGCGAGAGACGAGTTTGGAACGAAGATCACAAAAGTGGATAATAAAATCAGGCTCTTAACTGTGTTATTGAAAGAACTTTGCACATAGCATCATTGTGTTGTGTAATAAGCTCTAGGATGTTTCTCGTATTTTATAAGTGCTCTCAGAGGTTTGTAATTCCTATGTAGTTGTCTAATATATAAAAGATGGCAGATTGAGAATGCATAAAGACAAATGCAACATTATGATAATATTTCACCAAACCTTAATCACGGTTGATTCCTTTGTAACTGAACCGAAGTCATAGTTGAAGACACCTAGGCCAATAATATCAAGAGCTAAACTTGAAAACTCTGCTTCTAGATCCAACTCAACTGTCTTCTTGCCATGCAAAAGTTCCTCGATTTTAAATATTGATCTTTCTGCACCTTGAGTGAATACCTTGACCATAGCTTCCACGTACAAGGCATGAAACTCAGGAGCAATTACTGCATAAGCAAAACAAGAAGCTTCAAATAGAAATACATAAACTAACGTCATTATGAAACTCATTAAAAGTAGTTGTAGCTCCAAATAAACATTTTCTAATTGACTTTAGCAATTAAGCCAAATTTCCAAGTTTTTGGAGCTCAAGGACTGAATTCAACATTTTAGGTGGCAAGAAGGAGTAACGAGAATGAAGACAAGCCAAATTCTATTCTCTATTTCAGAATTGGCACACCACAGTCCTAATTTTATCTTGGAAAATCTTGGGCAATAATGGAAGTTACGGGTTTGATTTAATTTTATTTGTTATCCAGGAAAATATATTTCAATGGAGACAGGCCAAATTCAGCATTTTCAGGATTCCCGAGCATATAGGTGCAAACATACCAGCAGAACCTAATTAATGTCTCAAAACCTTGCTCAATGCAGTAAAAAGAAATCCCAAATCAGTGATATTTTTCTTCCATACAGATGAAGGTACAAACATTGATCAAATGATTTTTTCTTGCCATTTCAGCTTTATCTGTCCAAAAAGATCAAGGCATCAGGAAGTGGGTCCTAAACCATTGCTCCTTACACCTACCTCTTTAACATTTCATCAACACTTGCAGTATTGTACAAACTAGTTGATATGTCCCCTACTATAGTTCCTGTATTTTTTATCTCGAAGATACCGTTTGAGCATTTGATAATAGCAACATGCTAGTGCTTATACTCCTGAGTTTCTACATTTTATCAAATAAAAAACAATAGAAATGGGAAACATGGTTATAAAGATGATGGTGATTTGTGTTTTTATATCTTTTGAGCATTAGATAAAAGCAACATGCCTATGTGTTTCATACAACGGAATTTTGAAAAAAAAAATAAAAAGAAAAACAGAGAGAAGAGGGAGGAATGCGGTGACAAAGACAAAAGAAATGTAATTTGAAAAAGTTCAAACTACACGGAAATTATTGGATAAGAAAATCGCACCTAAAGGAATAATATGAGTATGAAAGTTCTTCATAGAAATTCACCTGGTGTAACACTTTCGAGCCGAAGCTTTCCAAGATAGCTACTTGACCGAAATTCGAAGCAAACAAAAAATTAGTTAAGCAAAGGAGAATTTGTCACAAATACTGAATTTCTGTGTATTTTCCTTGTTCATTGCAGGAGGATCTCATGCCTCTAAATACATGTGAAAACCCTAATTTACAATCTACCATTAATGTAATATCTACTGTTACAATAGGAAAATAAATATACAATTAATGTAATATCTGTGCTTTCCATATTCGTAATCTTTCCATGTATACATTATTGACATCCCCCCTCAAATTGATGCTGGTCGATCAAGAAGCATCAATTTGTCAATCATCAGTTGGTGTCGTGTCGCGGTAACGCTTCTCGTGAAGACATCGCCAGCTCGATGTTCGGTGGAAATATGTGGTAGCGTAAGAACATTATGATCAAGAGCCTCACGAATATAGTGGCAATCAACCTCAATATGTTTGGTGCGTTCATGAAACACAGGATTAGAAGCAATCTGAATAGCACTTGTGTTATCGGCATGAAGCGGTGTAGGATGGTGCTGAGTAAAACCAAGTTCGTGTAACAAACCCCGGAGCCATACAATTTCAGAACATGCGGCTGACATAGCGCGATACTCAGATTCTGTAGAAGATTTTGAAATACGATCTTGCTTTTTGCTTTTCCATGAAATCAAAGCATTTCCAAGAAACATACACCATCCCGTAACAGATCGACGGGTATCCATACAACCTGCCCAATCTGCATCACTATAACCAGTTAATTGTAATGAGGTGTCGGCAGGAAAAAATATCCCTCTCCCGGATGTACCCTTAAGATAACGAATAATTCTTTTGACAGCAGCTAGATGAGGTTGCCGAGGAGTCTGTAAAAATTGACTGACTTGTTGTACTGCAAAAGAAATATCTGGCCGAGTAATAGTTAAATAATTCAAACTACCCACCAATTGCCTGTATATGGAAGGATCAGGCAATAAATCTCCATCATTCTGACAAAGTTTTAAATTAATCTCAAGAGGTGTAAGAACACTGTTTCCTGATTCCAGACCGGCCAAAAGTAGTATTTCTTGGGTATATTTGTGCTGATGCAAAAATATTCCGTTAGACATAGAGTGCACCTGTAGACCAAGAAAATAATGAAGTTCTCCAAGATCCTTCATATGAAATGCAGTGTTAAGAGAACGTTGTAAATTCTCAATGAGTGGAATGTCAGATCCTGTAATAAGAATATCATCCACATATACCAGGAGAGCAACAATACCATTAGCAGTTCGCTGGAGAAACAGAGAGAATCATATTGACTCTGAATAAATTTGAGATCCAACAGAGTAGTGCGAAACTTTTCAAACCATGCACGGGGTGCCTGTTTTAGACCATACAGAGAACGTTTCAACCAACAAACTTTATCTGATGGTTGAGTAAACATACCAGGAGGAGGATTCATATAGATCTCTTCTTTCAGATCACCATGTAAAAATGCATTTTTTACATCCATTTGACGAATTGACCATCTCTTGGCAGCAGCAATTGCCAAAATAGTGCGTATGGTGGTCATTTTAGCAACAGGTGCAAATGTCTCCTCATAATTAATACCATATGCTTGACAATTTCCAAGAGCAACTAACCGTGCTTTATACCGTTCCACAGACCCATCCGGTTTTAATTTGACATTGTATACCCATTTGCATCCAATAGGTTTGGTTCCACGAGGACAAGAGACAATATCCCATGTGTGATTATCCTGAAGAGCCTGAAGTTCTTCTTTCATGGCTTGTGCCCAACAGTCTTGGGTAGAAGCCTGCACATAAGTCTTGGGTATAACAATACTATCAATAGCAGTAGCTGAGTAACCATACCTGTCTGGAGGTCATGAAATTCGAGATGATCGTCTAGGTTGATAAAGATCAGATGTCGGTTCTGTGTCCGGAAGGGGCAAAGTGGAACGTCTGTGATATACAATTCCTGGCTTAAAACGTTCAAAGAGAGAAGATGGACAATCATCATCAAATGTGGGAAGTTGGATAGAGTTGGATTGTGTAGATGAACAAGAAGGGAAAAATTTTTGATTCTCAAAGAAAATAACATTTCGAGATATACGAATTCTATGAGCATTTTCGTCATAACACACAAACCCTTTATGAGAATTACTGTATCCTAGAAAAGCACACCGAAAGCAGCTTTGAGTCGTAAGTTTATTACGTTCAGTAAATGGTAAGTGAACAAAACAAACACACCCAAAGACATGAAGAGAATCATACTCAGGAATAACACCAAATAAAATAGAGTATGGAGATTCAAATTTTAGAACTTGGGAAGGCAAACGATTAATTAGATGAACAGCTGTTGACAACGCCTCTACCCAAAAACGAGTAGGTACTGAAGAATCAATTAATAAGGTACGGACAATATCTAAGAGATGACGATTCTTACGCTCGGCAACTCCATTTTGTTGAGGAGTGTAAGGACAAGACCTTTGAGAAAGAATTCCTTTATTTTTGAGAAACTCCTGAAATTCTTTAGACATATATTCCCCCCCAGAGTCAGAACGTAAAATTTTAATATGAGTAGAGAATTGATTTTCAATAAACACAACGAAAGCCTGAAATGTTGAGAACACCTCGGATTTAGATCGGAGAAAATATATCCAAGTGAAACGACTAAAATCATCAATGAACGTGACAAAATATTTATACTGAGCATGAGAGAGAACAGGACTTACTCCCCATACATCAGTATGAATGATATCAAAGCATTTAGAAGCTCGGCTGCCATGTGAAGGAAATGATAAAGATTTACTTTTTCCCAATTTGCAAGAACTACAATCCAAAAATTCTGTTGAACAAGAACTTTTATTCCCCAAATATCCATGTCTCATAAGATGAGTCAATACAATAGAATTGGGATGTCCCAATTTCTTATGCCAAAATTGATGATTATTGATGAAAGTAGAATAAGCACAGGAATTAATACTAGAAAATTGTAATGGAAATAAACGTCCCACTTTAGGCCCCTTCGCGATCACCTTCCCCGACACTTGATCCTGCACACAACAACCATTATGATTAAATCGAATTTCACAATTATTTTCTACCATTTGCCCAACAGAGAGTAAATTTGCAGATAATTTCGGTGACACAAAAATATCTTTAAAATTCAAATCCACATCACCAATTGACGAAATCGGCAAATTATCGCCATTTGCTACCTGTATATGCTGATTACCCATATACTTTTGCACATTACACAACTCATTTTCATTGTTTGTCATATGATTTGAAGCTGCCGAATCCATTAGCCAAATTTTATCATTAGCCGAAATAACCCCATCTGACTTAAAATCAGATTTATTTCGTTTAAACCCATCTATCAATTCCACTTGCTTTCCTTTAAACCCAACTGCCGGAATAATAACCCCATCTGCCATCTTACACCCATCTGCCGATTTCAATTTCTTAAACCCATCTGCCAATTTCAATTTCTTAAACCAATCTGCCAAATCAAGATTATTTGCCGAAACCCTAGACGTAAATTCATTCTTCATACCTTGGAATCCACATGCCGAGAGAGCAGACACGATCATTTGTTGCATCTGTTCCACCATCTCCGGCGTGAGGGTTGTCGATGAAGAGCACATCGTGGACGACGGTTCTGGTGTCGACGATGAGATAGCTGCGGCGGCCATGGACGCAGTGGTCATCTGCCTCCCTCCTCCTTGTCGGTGCTGTGGTAGCATACGACAGTTCCCGATAAGATGGCCCTCTTTCTTGCAATATTTGCAGAATTTCTTACTGCAATTTCGAGCAATATGCCCACTTTCCTTGCAATTAAAACACTGCAAACCCACTCCTCTCTGTCGTCCCTTTCCCTGAGCCATGTATGCCATGTTCACCATCTCTCAGTAGCGGTCGGGCTGAGTCAACTCGTCGTCGAAGTTGCAGGCGTTGTTCTTCCCTGTAATATTTCTCCCAAACAATCATCCAATGAAGGTACTGGATTTCGATTAATTAGGCTAGCCCTCACAGCCTCAAATTCTGGTCGAAGCTTCATCAAGAATTGATCTCTCTGGCTTTCGGCATGAACAAGGTGCAGTGCCTCTAAGCTTTCCTTTGGTACTTTAGAATAGATTATACCAGTATATTCACTCCATAAATTCATGAATCCAGCATAAAATTGTTCAATTGATAGATTACCTTGCTTGTAGTTAGCAATACTTAATTCCAGTTGGAATTTTTGAGCTGAATTATTCTGAGCATAAATGCGTCTGAGATAGTCCCAAATCCCCTTCCCTGTGTCAAATGCCCTGAGGTTGTTGATCATATGGGGTTCAACAGACCCCAGAATCCATGAAACAATTTTGGCATCCTTGGTAGTCCAAGCAGCCAGTTCCTGTGCATCGGTTGGAGCCTTTGTGGTTCCATCAAGATGCCCCCATAATTCCTTCCCTTTCACAAACATCCGAAATTGGAACTCCCAACTGGCATAATTTTTGCCATTGAATCGAGTAAGAAAAGTCTCTCCAGACATCTTTGAAATCTCAAAAAAAATTGAAGAAAAAAATTGACAATTCGGTTCAGAATTGAAGCTCTGATACCATGTCACAAATACTGAATTTCTGTGTATTTTCCTTGTTCATTGCAGGAGGATCTCATGCCTCTAAATACATGTGAAAACCCTAATTTACAATCTACCATTAATGTAATATCTGCTGTTACAATAGGAAAATAAATATACAATTAATGTAATATCTGTGCTTTCCATATTCGTAATCTTTCCATGTATACATTATTGACAGAATTGTGGTCTACACATTCAGAAATGTAAATGGTTAGTACTTAGCAAAAAAAATAGAGGGAGAACATCCTTGAATTCCATAAAAAAATGCATCAAGTAATTTATTTTGCATGCAATGATGACATCATTTGAATCAATCTAAAAAGCTTCCATATTGCCAATCCCACACATTTCAAGTGCCAAAAGAAATGTCATTTGAAAACAGTACAAACTTTATTGAAATTACTGGATAAGAAAAACACAACAAAAGAAACAATATATGAGTCTGAAAGTTCTTCATAGAAAATCACCTGGTGCAAGCTTTCCCAGCTAGCGTCCTGGCCCTAATTCCAAGCAAACAAAAAATTACTTAAGAAAAGGAGAATTGTGGTCTTCACATCGAGAAATGTTAATGGTTAGTAATTAACAAAAAAGAAGAAGGAGAAAATCCTTGAATTCCATAAAAAAAAATACACTAATTAGAAGGTGTATCCTTTCTCTGGCTTCTGAGAAGTAAGCAGTGTTTTAGTGCAAGTTATAATGTCTGTTAACCATTGCAAAACCGAAACAAAATCACACTAATGACATATTAAAAGATTGCAGAAATGGATATCTGATCAACATTCCTAACAATTGGCATTAAGCATGCTACTTACAAGTTGCAACACATGGTGCAGAGTTCTACTTTTAAGCAAGAATCTCTCTAACTAACTTCCACAGTTCCACAAGCATGTCAAAACATATTGTTTTTATACATTTTATTTAATTAAAAAATAATAATTGGCTTGGATTAACAATTGTTAATCTTCTCGAAATAGAGAATGATAGTTTTATTTGAAAAGGTCTTGAAGATTTCGAGAAGATAAAATAATGATAATAATAATAAAATAAAAACAAATCATGACTACCACATATATATATATATAAAACAAATCACCTGTGTTTTCATAAACAACTTATCGGCAGCCCCAAACTAGATTCTAATCAGATAAATTCAGAGCATCTGTCTCAAGCAACATTGACATCAACCAGATTCCCATCAACTTTGGGAATGGGCAATTACCAGCAGGTCATAAAAAACATAGTAAGTTGCTAACTCCATTCCTCTATGGTGTGTTGCAATGCAAGTCTACATGTTAGAAACAATTCCATAGTCAAAAATAATTACAAAATTGAACTCAATAATTTTCCTTTGTTAAGTAGCATAATATCTTCAAACATCTCTCAAATATATGGAGGCGACAAATGTTCATCTTCAAATCAAAGCTTATTTGGAGGATATCAATCAGAACTAAATGAATTATACAGGATGTAATTGATATGCACAATAATGAAATGTAATTAGAAACACTATATGATCCTGAAATTTTGTTATAGAAATTCACCTGGTGCAAGCCTTCCTAGCCCAAGCTTTCCCAGATAGCTACTTGACCGAAATTCCAAGCAAACAACAAATTAGTTAAGCAAAGGAGAATTATGGTCTTCACATTCAGAAATGTAAATGGTTTAGTAATTAATTAAAAAGAAGGAGAAGATCCTTGTATTCCATAAAAAAAATACACTAATTACATATGAGGATTGCATACTGAAGATGTATCCTTTCCTTGGGTTCTAAGAAGTAAGCAGTGTTTTAGTGCAAGTGATAAGGTTTTTTAAAATCTTCTAGTGAATATAACCATTGCAAAACCGATACAAAATCACACTAATTACATATTAACAGATTGTAGAAATGGATTTTTGATCAACATTCCTAACAATTGGCATTAAGCATGCATACTTACAAGTTGCAACACGTGGTGCAGGGTTCTACTTTTAAGCAAGAATCTCTCTAACCGACTTACATAGTTCCACAAGCATGTCAAAACATATAGGAAGATTTCTTGACACGATATATAGGCAATTCAAAACTTCTAAGTTTCAAGTAGTAATTACATTTTGTTTAGATAAATAATAGAGAATAGACAAAATAAGATAAAAACATTCCACCTTGAAAGCATAAGATAACTTAGTTAAAGCATGGCCTTTTTTTGATTACGACACAAGTAACAAATATACCAACCGGAAATGATACAAGACATGACAAGTTTCGAAATGGCCCAGTATAAATAAACAATACCAGTTTGCACAATGGACATGTTGATGCCTTGGACTTTCTATCGAGTACTGAGGGAATCATATAGTTTCTTCCATCATCTTGCAAGCTTGACATAACAGATGGCTTCTGATAGGCCCTTCTCACAACGAAATTTGCTTTCCTATATGGAATGAAATTAGCAGGTATGATAATCAACACCTAGATTCAAAACAAATCTACATACAACTATGAAAACAGGATCTTCTTTACAAAAAAACAAATACATTACTGAGACATCAGAATACATGCAACAAATTGTTCCTGTTCGAAACAACTCACTGGTTTTAGTAAAATTTTAAATTGGTTTTGACAAACTATAATCAAATGAAACTATCAATAATGACTTACCTTAACAGGAAGAAAATAAGCAGACCTGTATGCCATATGATCTCTTCCACACAAAGGTGGGTGGTCTTGTCTCAAATGCATCTCCAAGTCTGAAAAGAAGTCAACATCATCTCGAGAGGTGAATGGAAGTAGGCCCCCTCTGGAGGAAGGATGGGCCAAAAACTTCAACCATAAACATTAGATATATATATCAGTTCAAGTATACTTTAAAATACAAGTATATTTATATAACAAATGAAAAGGTACTAATTTCAGTTCCTGCACTTGCACCATAAAAGGAGGCTCCACTGTTAAATGTTTCTTTAAAAGAAAGAAAAGCTAAGATTGTATATCTCTTAACACATGACAGCAGAGTCTTGGCATAAAAACCAACCATTTACCTTGTTTATTAGCACCCATTTCAATCCCAAATCCAAGATATCCTGAGATAGAAAAAAAAAGCAGAGACAAAGCAGCAGTATCGCAACAATAGACCAGGGGGAGGGAACTAATATGGAGAAAAAACAATTCATTGATAGGGGAAAATGGTGGCAGGAAAAAAAACAGAGCCATGCAAAGAAAGAAAAAGTCAAAGAATGGAATTAACAACATAAGTTGATTAACATGCCATTCTGCAAGAGCAAGACAAACGTAAAAAAGGACTGTGGTTTCAATAATCAAATTTCTTTAAAAGTTCTGTTGAAGCGAGAGACGAGTTTGGAACGAAGATCACAAAAAGTGGATAATAAAATCGGGCTCTTAAGCGTGTTATTGAAAGAACTTTGCACATAGCATCATTGTGTTAAGCTCTAGGATGTTTCTCAGTATTTTATATGTGCTCTCGCAGGGTTTGTAATTCCTTTGTAGTTGCCTAATATATAAAAATTGGCGATTGAGAATGCATAAAGACAAATGCAACATTATGATAATATTTTCACCAATGCAGCAGAACCCCGATTAATGTGTCAAAACCCCGCTCAATGCAGAAAAAAGAAATCCCAAATCGGTGATATTTTTTCTTCCATACAGATGAAGGTACAAACCTGGCGGCTCCAATTAACTTTTCATATTGCTCCTTCGGAAGCCCTGATAGGAAGAACCAGAATGCATAAATCACAGTCGTATTGCACCAAAGGCTAAAAGAAAGCTAATAAATGTAGTCAAAACTTAATTAGGATGAAACTCGAAATTCATTTCATCTTTTAACACCACCAAATTATCTTTGACTTAATAACAGATGTCTTTATCCTTCGAAGAACTCTTTTTTTGCTGCTTCACGATCCTCTGCTGTATATGCTCTCAACACTGCAATAATGACCAACAATTTCCCCTTAGGTTGAAGCACAAACTTTCTTGGAGTGTATCTTAGAGGTATTGAATGTTTCTCCCAGTCTTTCAATTGTAAAAATCCTCAACGCATCCCCGGAGACAGCAACCACACCTTCTGCACACTAACCAGATGAGAATGAAGCGCCATATTCAAGAGTCTCATATGAAAAGGGCACTAACAGAAAATGACCTTGGTGAATATAGCCAAGCCAGGGTGGGCTAGATAAGCACAGCATCGCCCGTCTTTCCCATTCTTTTATTTGGTCAAACTCCTCTATTTTTCTCACTGCCACACTTATTGTGGTGTAATAAACTGCAGACCTGTACTTCTAAAAAGAATCACGTTTTCTTTCCACACAGTTTAGTTTGGGCCCGATGGTTGAAACAAGACTAATTTCTGAGATGCACCAAGAAGAGGCATATGGTACTTTGTTGAAAATGATAAACCAGTTCTGCCAAAGGGTTAGCAACAAAACGATTGGACAAATGAATCGGATGATGATGTAGCAACGAATTAGCAGTACATTCACAAGATTACTATACTCACTGCAAGGTGAATTCCATCCAATTAAATGGATTTTCAACTTCGTACTTCTTTTGATAACCTAAGCCAACCTAACATTAAGGAATACAAACATGTAAAATTTCCTTCTCTAACCATGAATTACATAAAAGAAGGGCAGGGTATCAATGGAGAAATACCAAAAGATGGTCAACAACAAACTTTATGTACTCACCTATGAGCATTGTATTCATGCCAATCAAAGCACATCGCAGACAAACTTGGTCTCAAAATTTCCACTCATTCATAAGCTTTTTGCCTATGAAGTTCACTCTACAACAATCTATCAACAACAAGAACATAAAAGTCTCCTGCAAATGCTATTCCCATGTTATTAGGACTGCTAGAAGAGTTGTACAACTAGCTGCGGCTTAAGTATTAAAGAAGGCAAGCAGAGTTAATATGCAGCCCCTCATCTCTAGATATTAGTTCATTCATAGAATGTCAAACCTGGCCATCAACACACTATAAACAACGTGAAGCCAAAATATGATAGCTAAAATGAGATACAAATACAAGTAGAGCATGAATACACCCGTAACTAAATTGTTAAAAGGTAACATAATGTTCTTAGGAGCTCAGCCAAGTAACAGACGTCTACAATTTCAACATCATTTTCAGGTCTTGCAGCCAAATTCCCAATACAAAGCCAGCAGATGCAGCAAAAAATGCCTGCACATGGCTTAAATAATAATTCAAAAGGCATCTATTTGATATTTGTAATTTAAATTATTTTGAATAAGATCAAATTAGTCACACAAAACATAATAGTGGAAACAACATTTGTTGAAAGTAGGAACGACACCACCCTAAGGGTAAAGCCTATGCAGAAAGACACAATAAAGAGCAAACTATATAAAATCATTGCCTTAAAACATCATATTCTCTTAAGAGAAAATAACATAGACTAAGAGATATGATATAACACTGCCCTTGATAATATTGGAAGTTCATGATATGATGATCTTTACCATTGCTTTTCTCATGTGCAGCTTCCCTCTTAACAAAGGGGATCTCGCCAACAAGTTGATGCGCACAGCAGCAAAAATCAATATTTAAAACTAACAATGATTTAGCTATTTGATCTGTAGGTAGCAACGGCAACAAGGTTGATATATTTCCCAACAAGTAACAGTAAGAACTCCCAAAGCAACAATCTATGAGCAATAGGACAACAAAGAAAGAAAAAGGGGGGGCTCCAATCGTTAGATGTGTTTTTAAAAGAAAGAAAAGCTAAGATTGTATAGCTCTCGCAAATGAACCTCCATTTATACAGTCCTTCCCCATCTACCTTTCCACTGCTCACATATACGAAGATTATGTATATTAGCATGGCATGTATATCTAGAAATAAAAAATCACAACACATGACACGAAAGTCTTGGCATAAATCCAACCATTTACCTTTGGCAAGTCTTGGCACAACACATGGCTATTAGCACCCATTACAATCCGAAATCCAAGATATCCTGAGATATAAAATAAAAAAAACAGACAAAGCAAAGGTATCGCAATGATAGACCAGGGGGAGGGAACTAATATGGAGAAAAAACAATTCATTGAGAGGGAAAAATGGTGGCAGGAAAAAAAAACAGAAGCATGCAAAGAAAGAAAAGGTCAAAGAAAGGAATTAACAATAAGTAAAAGAAGGCTTTCCTACAAATTCATTGAGAGGGGGGAAAGGAATCATAAATTGCACAAAACTGAACTACATAACAGAGACAGAGAAGAACAAGAGTATGAATAGAAAAACAGTACCCAGCACAACTTCTTTCACTTACCAGAAACAGAACTACAAATTCATTGGATAGCCTTCCGTTTCACAAGAAAATAAATAGAAAAGATAATGACAAAACCATAACAGAACAGAGGCCCTAACCCCATCCTTATTCCTTAGGGAGAAAGTATTCTGCACTTGATCAAAACCCAAAAACTCGTATGGATCTTTCAATGGCGAATCAAAAAAAGAAAGCCTAATTCCTGAAAATTGAATTGCTGGTTATTTCTTAAGGAGTCCACAACATCAAAACACTAATCTTTAATTACAACGAAAAACAAAGAAGAGCAACGAGTTAAATGAATACCGATTGGTAGGCGTTCAGCGAGAAGGGGGAAGGTTGTATTGTTGCTGGCATGATTCGACTAGAGTCCCGCCCGTATTCTTGGACCGGAGTTTCCCATGAAGGATCTGAAACACTAAACCTGGGCAAAGTGCCATACAAACAGAACGAAAGAAAGAAAGAAAGAAAGATGAAGGAAGAAGAAGAAGACAGGAGAAGGAAGAAGAGAGAAGTGATTTTAGTAGAAAATATCGAAGTGATATTTCTTATATGTATAACGGTCGGGTGATATTTTTTACATGTATAACGGTCGGCTGTGCAGTGGGCCCATCTTTGCTAGGCTTTTAAAGTTTTCCCGCCAAAGAAAACAACCCTGTCATTCTTATTTATTCTCCAGCTAGTTTTCACCTTGTGAAGCTGAGGTACATGTGTGACTTCATGGGGCAAATTCAATACTAAAAATACTGGTAACAAAGGGTAAAAATTATTAGAAAGGTATTATAGGTCGTCGAGCATGAATACAATCATTACTAAAAATTTTAAGAAAATAACATAGGTTTATTGGAGCTAAAATCCTATTATTAAAAGTTTCAATTTTATTATAAAATTACACAATAAAAAACATCATACATGCTGTACATGATTCAAAAGTAAAATAATCCAAGCAATCTTCATGTCAAACACCCAAAGGATAAAAAAAAATTATTTCAAAGAAATGCTTAAGATATGTTAGGATATTGATTGTATGCATGAAAATATTTTTTTGTATATATATGTATATTTGATGCATGGCGTTGAAAACCAGGAATTCTAAATATGAGATTGATATTTTTTTCTTACAATATAAAAAATACAAACCTTAAAATGAACATGCCAAGAAATCATAAAATCTCTTTCTCTGTATTATATACATATATTTTTTTAGAGAAGAAAATGAGTCAGGTCACTTGCCCAAACCACCCGGCTGGGAAAACAAGAGGTATGCGTGACCTTCCTCATGCATGCCTCCTTAGTTATTGTTCAAGTGAATTTTAATTCAATTAAAAAGTAAAACAAAAGCCTGACTCATAATTTTTGCATATATTCAAAAACAAAAATTGAATTTTCAAATTAAATTAATTTTTTCAGCTAATAATTTTTATTTTTATTTTATCATCTATTATTTTTTTTTATTTGCTCTTTCTTTTAGCTTTTTATTGGTTTTTTATTATTTTCAAGTTAGAATAATTTCTTTTTCCTTATAATTTTGATTTTATTTTTTGTTTGATCTTTTGTTAAAGTTATAATGATTTTTTTAGTCTTTCATTTATTTCTGGTTTTTTATACATTTTTAACATAATAATAATAATAATTATTATAATAATAATAATAATAATAATAAATTTAATTATTTTTCTTGCTTACTCTTTTGTTAATGTTTTTGAGTATTTTTTTCTCTCTGGATAATTTGAAATTTTTAACTGTTTTGGCTGTAATAGCAATGATAATGTTAGATGTTAAAACTTCAATTTTGCTATTTTCAAGTTTTTACGATTTCTTTAGTCTTTAGTCTTTTTCTTACTCTTTAGTCTTTCATTTATTTATTTATTCTTTTGCTTACTCTTTAGTCTTTCATTTATTTATTTATTCTTTCATAATAATAATAATAATAATAATAATAATAATAATAATAATTTAATTGTTTTTTTAGCTTACTCTTTTGTTAATGTTTTTTATTTTTTTTCCTCGGTATAACTTGATATTTTTTATTGTTTTGATAGTGATAACAATAATAATTTTAGATGTTAAGACTCCGATGTTGGTATTGTTATAATAGAGTATGTTAATCTATTTCATTATATTAAAGTTTACATATATAAATATTATATTTTAATTTTCATCCAGCAAATCTTATAAATATTATATTTTAATCTCAACAGCTGTAAAAATTATTTGTTCCGCCCGCACTATGCCTGCAACGTAGTGCGAGCATTTTGCTAGTACAATATACTAAAAGAGCTCAGACATTCACTATGGACTCGCCATTTTTCGGCCTTGCGTCGCGCGAGTTCGTCCGCCTATTTTTTTTTCTCATTTTTGAACAGTGATTTAACGAAAAAGCCCCCCTTAAACGACAAAAAACGCCGCCAGACCGAGGGGCTCTGTGGTCATTGCGCACGTCTGACCAGACCGGTCCGCTCCGCCGGTCTTCTTCTTATTTTATTATTTTTAAAAATTGGCTAAATACGATTTTAGCCCCTAATAAGACAAAAAGGGTGCCTTTGGGAACAGGGCTAGGACCGTAATGGGCACGCGCCCGCCGATGTTCCGCCCCACGCCATGTTTAGGTGGCTTGTGAGGCGTTGTACGGTGTCCGTAGACAAGATTTCGGAGTCTATCTCGATGCGCCTCCGCATGTTCTTCCTCCCGAGGCGGCGCGTTGCTCCTAAAAATGTCCGTGGACGCGGCGGAGGTCGGTTAAAGCCGCTGGCCACGTTTATCTCTCTCCTGCATGTAAAAGTGCAGGAGAGTCCCCCTTATTTTCACCTTTTGCACTTCAGTCCCGTCACTTTCAATTTCGTTTCTGGTTCTCATTTCTAGTATATAAGTTTTGATTTAGTTTGATTGGGTCCTCCGATTGGATTTAATTCAGTGTCCATTTTGTAATTTGGTCGTCCTTTTAATTTCCGGATTGGATTGAAAAAGATGAATTTATTTGGTACAGTAGTTTCAATTTCTTCAATTTTGTCATTTGATTAAATTTGATAATATATTTTATTTTCATTTCGGCCCTTATACTTTTAATTTTAGATTGTAATCCCTTTATATTTAATATTCATTTCAGCCCTTATACTTTTAATTTTTTATTTCAATCCCTATATTTCTTTTATTTCTAGAATAATCCCTACTTTTGTCCATGTATATATAAGTGTGCTCGGCTTTGATTTTTAATTTTTTTTTCTTATTTGTTGGGGTGGTATTTTTTCCAAAAAAATAGTTCTTAAATTTTATTGTTGAAGTTTTTATGATTTTTTTGGTCTGTCATTTATTTATTTATTCTTTCATAATAATAATAATAATAATAATGATGTTTTAATTGTTTTTCTTGCTTACTTTTTTGTTTATGTTTTTTTTCTCTGTATAATTTGAAAAAATTTATTATTTTCAAGTGAAATGATTTTTTTCAGGTAATAATTTTTATTTTTGTTTTATCATTTTTTTTATTTGCTCTTCTGTTAATGTTTTTTGACTTCTTTTAGTCTTTGATTTAATTTTGTTTTTTTTTGTCATTAACACAATAATAATATTAATATTAAGAATAATAATAATAATTTTAGTTTTTGTTCTTTCTTTTTTCTTTCTCGAGGTAGTGTAATAATTATTATTGTTTTGACAGTAATAGTGATGATAATTTTAGAAGTTAGCACTTCGATGTTACTGTTGTTATGACAATGTATTTTGATCTGTTTCATTATATCAAACTTTACATGTAGACATATTATATTTTAATCTGAACAATTGTAAAAATTATGTGCTCCGCCCGCAATGAAGTGCGGGCCATCAAACTATTTCAATACTAAAAATACTGGTAGCAAAGGGTAAAAATTAGAAAACTATTATAGGTCATCGAGCATGAATACAATCATTACTATACTATTTTAAGAAAATAACAATTTTATTTGGAGCTAAAAATCTATTATTAAAAGTTTCAAATTTATTATAAAAAAATATTATTAAAAGTTTTAAATTTATTATAAAATTGCACTGCTAAAAACATAACAAGAATCAATATAGTTTTCTAAAAAACATCATCAACTTGAAAGATTTTAATATTTTGTCTGAAATCTAACAAATACTCATAAATTGGTTATGATATCCTATTTTTCATTTTAACACATTAGAAAAGATGCAATTTTTTTGTGTAAAATATGCTTCAGAAATGTTTAGAATTCAGTTGTATACGCGAAAACAAAACATTTTTTTATATATATATATATATATATATATATATATATTCATACAAAGCCTGGACCAACGAAATGGGTCTGCCCAACCAGTTTGTCCCATTTCAGCCCATCAACCTTCTTAGGTTGGGCTTGACATAACATTCATCCCTTCTAGTAGGACGTGAATTAATGCACTCCCTACTATTCACTTGCAAAGTGAACAATAACGACCATAGGAGAATAAGAATGCCAACTGCTTGATAGAGGGAGGTGAAGTTTGTTACGGTAGAGAGAAGAAGTGACACTGTTGTCGCTTACATCGTTGGGAGACGAAGGAGCTTTTACGGCTGCCGCTGGGGAGGTGCAACTACTAGTGCTATGGCTAGAGGAGAGGGAGGAGTGCACGTGTTGCCAAAAGGGATGATGAAACTATCGACATTGGGGGGGAAAGGCTACAGCTGTTGTTGTCAAGGAGGAAGGAGGAGAAGTTGTCGTCCTCTGTTAGAGCATAAGAAGTTGATGTCGCCACTAACGTTGAGCTTGAAGTTATTGATGGCAGCACCGACATGCAACTGCTACTTGGGGAGAAGAAGGGGTTGTCGATGGCTAAGATAGTGGCTGAAAACTGAAGAGGAAGAACTTGGAATTTATTGGATAGGGAGAAGGAGAGGACTGCAGATGCAGGTGCTAATGAAAAAGAAGTCATTGTTACCTCTTCCCCTTGTCCCCCTTTTCTTTGTTCATTGATCGCAGTATTTATAGGGACAACGGTGACTCCTTAGCTAACCATTGCGGGCAACGGTGGGTTGCCTCTTCCACTTCTCCAATGCGCGTGCTTGCACCGTTCAGACCACAGAAAAGTGCAGTCACACCTACAAATCTTGCAAAATGGTAGAAGTACAGTTTGGTCTCTTGATTTGTAATTGTTCTAATTGTGCTCTTAATTGGCTTTAAACTTTTAATTTTATGCAATTCTATCCCTGCCAAAACTTCAATAGCAGCCTTAAATTTACACGCCTTTTTTACTCCAGTCCTTGGTCTCGGATTTATGCAATTTGAGCCTTAGTTGACCATTAAACTATCAATTTTCTTCAATTTCACTCCCGATTTAATCCAATTCGCTTGGTAAAAATTGATTTTGGTCTCCGAAAATTCCATTGTTCTCAATTAAGCTTGAATTAGGATCCCAAACATGATTTTTCATCAAGTAAACCCTTAATAAAATTAATTTGATCAATTTAAAGTACAACTAAGTCCTTACAGTTAATTAAATCCTTCAATTGGACCCTAAATTAATTCCTCAACATAATTACACTTTATATTGGCCCGCGATTAAATAAAATTGTCGTATAAAAATATAATATTCTGACTTAATTATTAAGCAGATTTATCCATTGAATGTGCATTGTTCTTCATTTTTTTTGGCACAATAGAGGTACAATCAGTTTCTCTAATCCATTCAAAATTTCCAACTTGATTTTTTTCACGTCATCTATTTATTTTATTTTTATTATTTTTATTTTAGGGAATAACCCAGAAATGGGTTATGAGACTCGACATCGAGAATATGTCTAAAGACGACATATTGTTTAATTTTCTGTCTACACTCTAGCCACGGGCACAATTGGAGTTGAGGACGCACAAGGTTTCAGATTTGTCATCTACCATCACAACTATTAATGAACTTGTGGATTTTGATGTGGTCGCCAGCAAGGGGGATGCTGGGGCATCTAAAATGTCATCCAAGTTCAAAAACAAGGATGAGATGATAAGGAAGAGGAAATGTGGTGGGGGAGAACCCAACCAGGCTGCCAACCACGGAAGGTGAGAAGGGAAGGCCAAAGAAAAGGTTTAAATCCAATTGGATGTTGCTTCATCTATGAGGGTATCACTTCACAAGGGATGAACTCAACAACACCATAATGGTTTAGAAGTATTTGTAAACAAGGTCTTTAAAATAGAAATATGACTCAACTATTTCTTGACAAGATGAACTCAATCTTTAGATTTGGAAGGAAAACTAAATAATTAAAGAAAATGAAAATACTACCAATGCGGTGAGAAAAAATATGAAAAAATCATGCTTCATCCCCCACCCCCACCCCCCCACCCTTTTCTGTAACGAATTTCAGAAGCTAAGAGGTTGAAAAATTATCTCCCACCATTATCAACCTTTGATTACACAGCATAAATCAGAATTAAATTTAGAAAAAAAAAGGGTTCATAAGGCTAGAAAACCAAAGGTTCTCCGATATTAATTTCTCATTCATGTATAATTTGTTTAAATCATGTTAATAAAAAAAATCATCAATCCCCTACATGAATGCAAATTGTCTCACATGTTTGAAAATGATTTGAAGATTTGTTTCGATTTACTAATTTGATAGATAACTACATTAGGGTAGGTAACTTTCAGCTTTGAACACTTCTTAGTGAAATGCTATCAAATTTACTCAACTAAATAGTAAACGTGATATCTTGAATTATTTATCTTTTTTGTCTAAACCAAAAAAATAGTACTCATATAATTTATCTACCTGGATATTTCCTATAGTTCTCATTGTTGTGTTCATTTTGGCTTAAAACAAGTCTTGGTTTAAATTTATTTGGCTTCCTCCCTAACTTTATTAAAAGCAATAAGCTCTAAGTAGATTGCAAATCTAGCGAAACATGTTTAATTAGAGGATTTTCATAACACAATTACTCCATCAAGTGTGAAGACATTTATCCACTTATAGATTTTGAGTCCTTAATGTTGTATATTGAATTAGCATATCCACTTGTAGGTTTTTTAGTTTGTCCTCGCAGATCCTCTCACCATCACAAAGACATCAACCATTATTTCATGGAAATAAAACAAGTTTCAAAACAAGAGTACACTAGGATGCACCTGCCAACTCTTGTGTCCAGACATATTAGTTAGAAGCCATCTAAAGAGGGACATGTTAAGTTGACACACCGATGGCACGAGCCTGGGTCCGCCAGAGCTGGAAGCGCATGGTTAGGGACTACCTGGGGCGTTTTATGGCAGGGTTAACTGCTGGAGTTGTGAGTTGCACTACTGTTAACTTGGAACCATGGGCAGTTAAAATTGGCTTGAAACAGAGGCGAGAGACAATCAATATGCGTTTGGAGACATATTTCAATCACGCGCTTATCTGTGCATACAATGATTTTTCTATATCATTTAAACTTTCACCATGCACGCAATAGTATATTATGTCCTTATATCCAGTATTGTATGATTCACTGTATTAGAATTAGTTCATTTAATAATCCAATTTAAATTAAACACAGCAAACAAAATATAAATTATGAAAACACCCACAATAATCAAATAACAAAAAAGAGTAGTTAATTTTCTATCTACAAAAATAAGAAATCATCATTGAAAATCCATCCTTGCATTGTCATCATTATCATGACTATTATAGTTAAAATTATTATCAGAATTACTGTCCAAATAATTATAATCATAAATTTTGCCCCAAAGAATAAAAAAAAAGATAAACATTTTTATAAAAAAACAATATAAATAATCACTAAAATTATTATTATTATTGCGCAAACAATGAAACCATAAAATCATTTGATCCGGAAAAAAAATAACAGAAAACAAAAAAAAAAGAACAAAGGGAAAAAGGGAGCAATATTAATTTTAAAATGATCACCAGCATAAATTAAAATTTCAGGATTAAACCAAATAAAAATAAAACCCCGATAAAAAATAAAACAAAAAAAACTAAAAACAAAACTAAAAGTATAAGTGTAAAAATATGAATAAAAACTAAACACTATCTAAGAAGGACAAAATACCAAAGGAATTGATATCAAATAAAAAAATTTAAGAATAAGGATCCAAATGAAAAGCAAAATATATAATTAATTCCAATGGAAGGATAAAATTGAAACAAATAAAAACCTTATGACCTAAACAAATAAAAATATTTTAAAAACAAATTGTTGTGTATTTTGTTAAAAAAAAAAAAGAATAAGGACCGAAATGAAAGGTAGAATATATGGCAAATTTCTATTGGAGGACCCAATTTGAACAAATTAAAACCTGCATATCAAAATAATTAAAGCAACCAAGAGCAAACAGAAATCAAAAGAATAAGGACTACATTGAAAACCAACATATATAATCATTTTCAATTGAAGGACACAATTGCAACAAATCAAAATTTCCATCGAAGAAATCAGAACATTGAGATTAAATTAATTTGAGATTTAAAAGAAAACTTCATTTTTAATATATATATTTTAAGGTATTAATATTAAATAAATATCAAAATATATAATTAGCCTCATATATTTTAAAGAGTAAATACCTTTAAAATAATCGTTATCATTATTTTTTAAAATGTTTTATCCATAATAAATTCAATATATAAAAATACTAAATAATTGAAAGGTTTGTAGGTTGATTATTTCTCTCAGATGTATAATATCATAAAACAAATCTAGGATCATTAAAAAAATATTACATGTTAAAAATTTTGATTATGAATATAGAGACGTGCAGGGTAAGTCACATGTATATTTTTTTACTGTAGATAATTTGACATAATGTTTCAAATATTTGAACTTAAGAGTAAAATATTGACAAATGACAACTAATTAGGTAGATGATCATAATAAAATTAAAATTAAACCTTTTCTGCTCTAATCCATTTACTTGACTTAACGGAATCATTGTGTCTCATAATAAAAAAAAAATATCGCAATTAATAGACAGACCCATCAAAACCAAATAATTACCTAGATCAACCTACCCACACTGAAGCCACTATGACTCAAGCAATATAGCTGCCTGAATGCATTCCCTTTTGGAATGGTATTGATTGTAGCTTGTTTAAGATTGAGCTTCTTTGAGGATGCATGTGCCTAGCATTGATTCTTTAAAGTAAATGGCGTAGGAAAAACACTCTGCATTGCTACAGTACTTTTCCCACCCCATTTATATTATAGGTAATGTCCTTATATCTAGTATCGTATGATTCATGGACAAGGTGCACCTCAAAGACTTGACTATCCTTTTTATTTTTCTTCAATGATCCATACATAAATTACTTATAAATCTACTCACAATATCAAGCCTTAAATTTTAATTATTTAGTCCAATTATTTCCTTGCCTATACTATTGGCTATATGTACTCTTCAATTGGTGTTTTAATAGTGTTATCATATTTAGAAAATAATTTGAGAATTTTCTTAATATAATAAGGTTAGGGGAAAATACTAATCCATTAGATGGTTTACAAATTTTTATTCATGGTATGAAGTCTACAACACCTAAGTTTTCATACGAAACTTATTAGTCAATGTTTTCTTAGTATACTTGATCATATGATCATTGTTCTCTAAGATTAGTATATTGTCCATATAGAGAGACTTACAATGATTTTGATTTGTATTAGTACGAAGTCTATCACTTATATGCATTTCCATAAACATCATTCTCGTCACATCCACAATAAATAAAATAAACATAATATACATTTAACATCAATTGTCAATTAGCACATTAAATAAGATATCATAAATTCATGAATTTAAATCCTTACATTCCAATCCTTTTTAAAGAGTACCATTAATACATGTTAAGTTTATCAACACTCAAATGACACAAAATACTCAAAATGAACCTCCTAGAGCTAGATACAAAAACATAAAAACAACATATTCTACTCCTAACGTGCATATATTTGACCTGGAAGGAAATACAAAATAATTCCATATAAAAATTAAATAAATATAATAGTACCCAGTGTATGTGTGGAGGTGCGACAATTCCTTTTTCGAAATCTTAACATAAACTAAAGTATGATTTGCATTGTATCACAATCTTTTATACGAGATTCTAGCATACTCTCAACACATGTTAGCTTGTACATAGTGATCCCCTTAATCCACGATCCTAGCATACACGAAATGTATGTTACTAATTTTTGGCGAACCCTTTATCTGGGATCTTAACATTCACTAAATTTATGTTAGTTATTGCCAAATTGGCGGTTGTGCCACAAGTTGACATAGACTTCTTTTATATCCACACCTTAAATACTTTTGCTACAAAATCTCATCTTTTGGAACTTCCACTAAAAGCGTAAAGCATAATTCACACATCAAAATTATGGAAATTAAATCTATTAATGTAGGCACAAATCACCTCTTGCTGTTGCACCACACTCATGGTCTCCTATTATTGCAGTTGCACCACACTCATGGTCTCTCCTGCAATTACAGGAAATTCTCATAAATCATTTTCATCCAACAATATACTTATTAATAACAACACCAAAACAATCCAATCAGCCTTTAAATTCTTTATTCTTTCATTAGTAATTTTATAACATCTGCCAATCAAAATATCATTATAAACACCTATTTTTCTACATAGCTTTTTTCTTTTCCTATAACGCGTCTAACTTCATCGCTTTGAGACCTTCAACTTCTCTTTTTTTCTTGAATTTGCCAGCAGAGGTCGTATTCCGACCTCTGCCCATATTATTCACTATAACGGGAGTTATAGAACTCTGTTTTGTACGAAATAGATATCGATAGAAAGCTAAAACACAAGGTTACAACTCTTATGAAGGGAGGAAAACTCAGTTCTTCCCACGCTAGAGTTCTAACATTCAGAATTATATGAAATTAGTTTCATTAGATGATAAGCAACCAAAACTACAGTTCCTAATTCCCTCATTTTCCCACTCAGATTCTCTCTCAAAATCAGTAGACTAATCGGCCTAATGTGTTAACTGATGCTTAATATCATCTTCCCTATTCTTATACACATTTATGCCACTCAGGCCTGTACGTAGAAATACATGCACAAAGCACAAGAGCTAGAACATCTAATGGACACATCTAACACCGTTAGAGCAAATATTATATACTTGAGAAAGAAATAGATCCGAAGTTTAGCATAGATTCAAATTTCACACATCCTTACTATTTCAAGATAATGATTCAACTTAACTGCTTCATGAAAGTTGCTATATATGGACACTAATCTCTCAATTCTCACTTTGATTAAACCAACCAAAGTTTTACAGAAAAAAACAGCTCTGTTATGTAAAATAAATAACAGCCAGAAATTTACTCAATTTAAAGTTAAATTCAATAAGTAGAGCTTTCACCTGCTAACAAACAAATCATCACAAGCAACAAGATATAAATATATCAATCAAAACACAGACAAAAGATTAACCTCAGTTGCATCATTTAAGCAACAACTACAAAAGGTAGTCACAAAAAGAAAAGTATTCTTTCTTCTAAACTACTTCATCTTCCTAAGCTCAAAAACAAAAACAAATGGGTGGATGTCCATGGCCTAATCTTGCTATGGACTTTGAAATTTTTATAGTTCCATGGAAAGGAATTTGGAAGGCCATTGAACCAGAAGAGAGACTTGACTTAATACTTGTTAAATTCCAAAATTCAAAATAATATTGGAAGGATATGGTATCTATACATTTTTTTGCCAATCCTTGATATCTATGTAATCAAGGGTCCAAAAAACTATCCATAAAATAAACAGGGGATACAACAAAGTATTGCTTTCCGTTCAGCAGTTAGACAAGAATTGCTAAATAAAATAAAAGAAACAAGTTTATAAATGAAAAATATTGGTGGAACCTAGATCCACCGTGGACTGGGGTGTGTGATCTGCTGTGGTTATTTTTTTTTACTAGCTTCTTTTTTGTTTTTTTAAACTAGGGGATCCGTGGCAGCTGCCGCGCACTACGACTAATTTCCAGATTCATTATTTTTTAACATTTTTTCCCCTGTTTGTTTTTACACCTATACAATTTTTCCCCTGTTTTGTTTGTTTTTTTCCCCTGTATCTATATATTTTTTTCGTAAAGGCTAAATTGACACAATCAACTAAAACCTCACTACATTAAAATCTCAACGGGAATGAATAAAATACAATAAAAATCTCAAACAGCATTGTGCAAGCATGATCCTGATTACAAGTTCATCAAGATCCCCGGCCCGCAGAACCACGGATGCAGAGCAGGTTGCAGTGACTGTTTTGTTAGTTTTAATAATAATATTTTTTAAATTGATTTTTGTTCAGAAATATATTAAAATATTTTTTTTTATTTTTTCAAATTATATTTTGATATCAATACAAGAAAATAATCTAATAACACCATATTTTTTTATTTAAAATAAAAAAAATAATAAAGTTAAATCTTAACCTGGTCCAGTTGTTAAATCATAAATTATGTGTATGTATATATACATTAAAAACACACACACACACACACACATACGAGGCTTCTGTTTATTTTGAAGACAAAAAACTGAACTTGTCATTGCATGTTCCACGTGAAATGCACGAGAGAAGTGGACACCTGCTTGCAAAACACACACAGTCGTCGTGCGCGGCGTGTATTTTGCTCTCGGCCTCTAATCAGCCCCCGATCGACAATGGTGGCAGGAAAAAAAAAGAGGCATGCAAACAAAGAAAAGGTCAAAGAATAGAATTAACAACATCAGTTGATTAACATGCCATTCTGCAAGAGCAAGACAAATGTAAAAAAGGACTGTGGTTTCAATAATCAAATTTCTTTAAGAGTTCTGTTGAAGCGAGAGACGAGTTTGGAACGAAGATCACAAAAGTGGATAATAAAATCAGGCTCTTAACTGTGTTATTGAAAGAACTTTGCACATAGCATCATTGTGTTGTGTAATAAGCTCTAGGATGTTTCTCGTATTTTATAAGTGCTCTCAGAGGTTTGTAATTCCTATGTAGTTGTCTAATAAATAAAAGATGGCAGATTGAGAATGCATAAAAACAAATGTAACATTATGATAATATTTCACCAAACCTTAATCACGGTTGATTCCTTTGTAACTGAACCGAAGTCATAGTTGAAGACACCTAGGCCAATAATATCAAGAGCTAAACTTGAAAACTCTGCTTCAAGATCCAACTCAACTGTCTTCTTGCCATGCAAAAGTTCCTCAATTTTAAATATTGATCTTTCTGCACCTTTAGTGAATACCTTGACCATAGCTTCTACGTACAAGGCATGAAACTCAGGAGCAATTACTGCATAAGCAAAACAAGAAGCTTCAAATAGAAATACATAAACTAACGTCATTATGAAACTCATTAAAAGTAGTTGTAGCTCCAAATAAACATTTTCTAATTGACTTTAGCAATTAAGCCAAATTTCCAAGTTTTTGGAGCTCAAGGACTGAATTCATCATTTTAGGTGGCAAGAAGGAGTAACGAGAATGAAGACAAGCCAAATTCTATTCTCTATTTCAGAATTGGCACACCACAGTCCTAATTTTATCTTGGAAAATCTTGGGCAATAATGGAAGTTACGGGCTTGATTTAATTTTATTTGTTATCCAGGAAAATATATTTCAATGGAGACAGGCCAAATTCAGCATTTTTGGGATTCCCGAGCATATAGGTGCAAACATGGCAGCGTAACCTCGATTAATGTGTCAAAACCTTGCTCAATGCAAGTAAAAAGAAATCCCAAATCGGTGATATTTTTTCTTCCATACAGATGAAGGTACAAACCTGGCGGCTCCAATTAACTTTTCATATTGCTCCTTCGGAAGCCCTGATAGGAAGAACCAGAATGCATAAATCACAGTCGCATTGCACCAAAGGCTAAAAGAAAGCTAATAAATGTAGTCAAAACTTAATCAGGATGAAACTCGGATACCAGTTTCATTTCATCTTTTAACATCACCACATTTCATCTTCGTAGAACTCTTTTTTTGCTGCTTCACGCTCCTCTGCTGTATATGCTCTAAATAATGACCAACAATTTCCCCTTAGGTTGAAGCACAAACTTTCTTGGAGTGTATCGTAGAGGTATTGAATGTTTCTCCCAGTCTTTCAATTGTAAAAAATCCTCAACGCATCCCGGAGACAAAGCAACCACACCTTCTCGCACACTCGATCGGATGAGAATGAAGCGCCATATTCAAGAGTCTCATATGAAAAGGGTGCTAACAGAAAATGACCTTGGTGAATATAGCCAAGCCAGGGTGGGCTAGATAAGCACAGCATCGCACGTTTTTCCCAACAAAACGATTGGACAAATGAATCGGTTGATGATGTAGCAACGAATTAGCAGTACATTCACAAGATTACTATACTCACTGCAAGGATATGAATTCCATCCAATTAAATGGATTTTCAACTTCGTACTTCTTTTGATTACCTAAGCCAACCTAACATTAAGGAATACAAACATGTAAAATTTCCTTCTCTAACCATGAATTACATAAAAGAAGGGCAGGGTATCAATGGAGAAATACCAAAAGATGGTCAACAACAAACTTTATGTACTCACCGACGAGCATTGTATTCATGGCAATCAAAGCACATCGCAGACAAACATGGTCTCATAATTTCCACCCATTCATAAACCTTTTGCCTATGAAGTTGCCTCTGCAACAATCTATCAACAACAAGAACATAAAAGTCTCCTGCAAATGCTATTCCCATGCTATTAGGACTGCTAGAAGAGTTGTACAACTAGCTGCGGCTTAAGTATTAAAGAAGGCAAGCAGAGTTAATAGGCAGCCCCTCATCTCTAGATATTAGTTCATTCATAGAATGTCAAACCTGGCCATCAACACACGATAAACAACGTGAAGCCAAAATATGATAGCTAAAATGAGCACCCATTTTAGCCAAGTCTTGGCATCAAAACCACCTATTTACCTTGGCTATTAGCACCCATTTCAATCCCAAATCCAAGATATCCTGACATAGAAAAAAAATCACAGACAAGGCAAAAGTTTCGCAACAATAGACCAGGGGAAGGGAACTAATATGGAGAAAAAACAATTCATTGAGAGGGAAAAATGGTGGCAGGAAATAAAAAACAGAAGCATGCACAGAAAGAAAAAGTCAAAGAAAGGAATTAACAATAAGGAAAAGAAGCCTTTCCTACCAATTCATTGATAGGGGAAAAAGGAATAATAAATTGCACAGAATAGAACAACATAACAAAAGACAGACTAAGTTGTATCTTCGAGTCAAAGAGGAAAGTCATGAGAAAACCAAGAGTATGAATAGAAAAACAGTACCCAGCACAGCTTCTTTTACTAACCAGTGTAGAATATTTTTCAAACACCTTGTGTGAAAGTGGCAAAGTAGGCAGCTTAGACCAATCAGAACTCCTTACACGCTGATACACATGGTTTGAAAATCAACAAAGCTCACACACTGTAGGAGTGCTTTCCAAACACTCCATAAAGAGCTCAACAAACGACAACCCAATTGGTGGTTGAAATGGCATAAAGACCAAAACACCGTTTCCACAACAACAGTCGATTTCAAATAATCATATCACTCATGGAAGAGAATAAAAAAACAGTGCCCTCAAAGAAATTGATTGCAAAATTGAACTCAAACTTATTAACTAACTTATTTACTTCAAAAAATTCTAAAAATAAAAATTAAGATAAACCTCATTGGTTCAAGGAAAAAAAAAGAACTCAAACCTCAAACTTATAAGCAATAACATTCAGTTCCGTTAAGCAATTCAGATGCTAGTAGGATACAGCTCTAGCATTACGCTCTTTGATGAAATTAGTTGAAGTATTATGAGCACAAACACCTTTTTGTTTCTCATTTCTCACTAAAGGTAGAAGTCTAATTAGGGAAAGGATCAACCGTATTAACTTCTATTTGATCGCGTGAAGGATTACATACACCCGAGTATGTTTTTCCGCGATTGATTTCAATTGTAAGGCACAACAATTAGATTAACTACTAAGAGGGATTAAGCCTGCGTCTTGTCCATATTGTTTTTTCACCGAAGGATCACAATTCTTTTTCTCACCGACTATTTTAGAAATAACTAATAAACTTCTACACGTTGTATTGATCAAAGGATTTTCTCTTGCCATTTCAGCTTTATCTGTCCAAAAAGATCAAGGCATCGTGGGAAGTGGGTCCTAAACCATTGCTGCTTACACCTAGCTCTTTAACCACTTCATCATCACTTACAGTATTGTACAAACTAGTTGATATGTCCCCTACTACAGTTCCTGTATTTTTTATCTCGATGATACCGTTTGAGCATTTAATAATAGCAACATGCTAGTGCTTATACTCCTGA
Organism: Salix viminalis; assembly: GCA_029228465.1. Taxonomy (NCBI): domain Eukaryota; kingdom Viridiplantae; phylum Streptophyta; class Magnoliopsida; order Malpighiales; family Salicaceae; genus Salix; species Salix viminalis. Next base: position 8,296,738 of record CM055429.1, on the reverse strand, counting down.
GTTTCTACATTTTTTAAAATAAAAAACAATAGAAATGGGAAACATGGTTATAAAGATGATGGTGATTTGTGTTTTTATATCTTTTGAGCATTAGATAAAAGCAACATGCCTATGTGTTTCATACAACTGAATTTTGATTTAAAAAAAAAAGAAAAACAGAGAGAAGAGGGAGGAATGCAGTGACAAAGACAATGGTGATTTAGTTATGAAAATATGGATTCTGAAATAGTCAAGCAAGCAATGATGATAAAATAATGATAATAATAATAAAATAAAAACAAATCATGACTACCACATATATATATATATATATATATATATATATATATATATAAAACAAGCAAGCAATGATGATAAAATAATGATAATAATAATAAAATAAAAACAAATCATGACTACCACATATATATATATATAAAACAAATCACCTGTGTTTTCATAAACAACTTATCAGCAGCCCCCAAACTAGATTCTAATCAGATAAATTCAGAGCATCCGTCTCAAGCAACATTGACATCAACCAGATTCCCATCAACTTTGGGAATGGGCAATTACCAGCAGGTCATAAAAAACATAGTAAGTTGCTAACTCCATTCCTCTATGGTGTGTTGCAATGCAAGTCTACATGTTAGAAACAATTCCATGGTCAAAACTAATTACAAAATTGAACTCAATAATTTTCCTTTGTTAAGTAGCATAATATCTTCAAACATCTCTCAAATATATGGAGGCGACAAATGTTCATCTTCAAATCAAAGCTTATTTGGAGGATATCAATCAGAACTAAATGAATTATACAGGATGTAATTGATATGCACATATAATGAAATGTAATTAGAAACACTATATGATCCTGAAATTTTGTTATAGAAATTCACCTGGTGCAAGCCTTCCTAGCCCAAGCTTTCCCAGATAGCTACTTGACCGAAATTCCAAGCAAACAACAAATTAGTTAAGCAAAGGAGAATTATGGTCTTCACATTCAGAAATGTAAATGGTTTAGTAATTAATTAAAAAGAAGAAGGAGAAGATCCTTGAATTCCATAAAAAAAATACACTAATTACATATGAGGATTGCATACTGAAGATGTATCCTTTCCTTGGGTTCTAAGAAGTAAGCAGTGTTTTAGTGCAAGTGATAAGGTTTTTTAAAATCTTCTAGTGAATATAACCATTGCAAAACCGATACAAAATCACACTAATTACATATTAACAGATTGTAGAAATGGATTTTTGATCAACATTCCTAACAATTGGCATTAAGCATGCATACTTACAAGTTGCAACACGTGGTGCAGGGTTCTACTTTTAAGCAAGAATCTCTCTAACCAACTTACATAGTTCCACAAGCATGTCAAAACATATAGGAAGATTTCTTGACACGTATATAGGCAATTCAAAACTTCTAAGTTCCAAGTAGTAATTACATTTTGTTTAGATAAATAATAGAGAATAGACAAAATAAGATAAGAACATTCCACCTTGAAAGCATAAGATAACTTAGTTAAAGCATGGCCTTTTTTGGATTACGACACAAGTAACAAATATACCAACCAGAAATGATACAAGACATGACAAGTTTCGAAATGGCCCAGTATAAATAAACAATACCAGTTTGCACAATGGACATGTTGATGCCTTGGACTTTCTATCGAGTACTGAGGGAATCATATAGTTTCTTCCATCATCTTGCAAGCTTGACATAACAGATGGCTTCTGATAGGCCCTTCTCACAACGAAATTTGCTTTCCTATATGGAATGAAATTAGCAGGTATGATAATCAACACCTAGATTCAGAACAAATCTACATACAACTATGAAAACAGGACTTCTTTACAAAAAAACAAATACATTACTGAGACATCAGAATACATGCAACAAATTGTTCCTGTTCGAAACAACTCACTGGTTTTAGTAAAATTTTAAATTGGTTTTGACAAACTATAATCAAATGAAACTATCAATAATGACTTACCTTAACAGGAAGAAAATAAGCAGACTTGTGTGCCATATGATCTCTTCCACACAAAGGTGGGTGGTCTTGTCTCAAATGCATCTCCAAGTCTGAAAAGAAGTCAACATCATCTCGAGAGGTGAATGGAAGTAGGCCCCCTCTGGAGGAAGGTTGGGCCAAAAACTTCAACCATAAACATTAGATATATATATATCAATATCAGTTCAAGTATACTTTAAAATACAAGTACATTTATATAACAAATGAAAAGGTACTAATTTCAGTTCCTGCACTTGCACCATAAAAGGAGGCTCCACTGTTAAATGTTTCTTTAAGAGAAAGAAAAGCTAAGATTGTATATCTCTTAACACATGACAGCAGAGTCTTGGCATAAAAACCAACCATTTACCTTGTTTATTAGCACCCATTTCAATCCCAAATCCAAGATATCCTGAGATAGAAAAAAAAAGCAGAGACAAAGCAACAGTATCGCAACAATAGACCAGGGGGAGGGAACTAATATGGAGAAAAAACAATTCATTGATAGAGGAAAATGGTGGCAGGAAAAAAAACAGAGCCATGCAAAGAAAGAAAAAGTCAAAGATGTAATTAACAACATAAGTTGATTAACATGCCATTCTGCAAGAGCAAGACAAACATAAAAAAGGACTGTGGTTTCAATAATCAAATTTCTTTAAAAGTTCTGTTGAAGCGAGAGACGAGTTTGGAACAAAGATCACAAAAGTGGATAATAAAATCAGGCTCTTAACTGTGTTATTGAAAGAACTTTGCACATAGCATCATTGTGTTAAGCTCTAGGATGTTTCTCGTATTTTATATGTGCTCTCGCAGGTTTGTAATTCCTTTGTAGTTGCCTAATATATAAAAATTGGCAGATTGAGAATGCATAAAGACAAATGCAACATTATGATAATATTTTCACCAATGCAGCAGAACTCGATTAATGTGTCAAAACCCCCGCTCAATGCAAGTAAAAAGAAATCCCAAATCGCTGATATTTTTTCTTCCATACGGATGAAGGTACAAACCCGGCGGCTCCAATTAACTTTTCATATTGTTCTTCGAAGCCCCCGATAGGAAGAACCGTAATGCATAAATCACAGTCAGTATTGCACCAAAGGCTAAAAGAAAGCTAATAAATGTAGTCAAAACTTAATTAGGATGAAACTCGAAATTCATTTCATCTTTTAACACCACCAAATTATCTTTGACTTAATAACAGATGTCTTTATCCTTCGAAGAACTCTTTTTTTTGTCGCTTCACGCTCCTCTGCTAGTATATGCTCTCAACACCTGCAATAATGACCAAAAATTTCCCCTTAGGTTGAAGCACAAACTTTCTTGGAGTGTATCTTAGAGGTATTGAATGTTTCTCCCAGTCTTTCAATTGTAAAAATCCTCAACGCATCCCCGGAGACGACAGAACCACACCTTCTCGCGACACTAACCGGATGAGAATGAAGCGCCATATTCAAGAGTCTCATATGAAAAGGGTGCTAACAGAAAATGACCTTTGTGAATATAGCCAAGCCAGGGTGGGCTAGATAAGCACAGGATCGCACGTCTTTCCCATTCTTTTATTTGGTCAAACTCCTCTATTTTTCTCACTGCCACACTTATTGTGGTGTAATAAACTGCAGACTTGTACTTCTAAAAAGAATCACGTTTTCTTTCCACACAGTTTAGTTTGGGCCCGATGGTTGAAACAAGACTAATTTATGAGATGCACCAAGAAGAGGCATATGGTACTTTGTTGAAAATGATAAACCAGTTCTGCCAAAGGGTTAGCAACAAAACGATTGGACAAATGAATCGAATGATGATGTAGCAACGAATTAGCAATACATTCACAAGATTACTATACTCACTGCAAGGATATGAATTTCATCCAATTAAATGGATTTTCAACTTCGTACTTCTTTTGATAACCTAAGCCAACTAACATTAAGGAATACAAACATGTAAAATTTCCTTCTCTAGCATGAATTACATAAAAGAAGGGCAGGGTATCAATGGAGAAATACCAAAAGATGGTCAACAACAAACTTTATGTACTCACCGACGAGCATTGTATTCATGGCAATCAAAGCACATCGCAGACAAACGTGGTCTCAAAATTTCCACTCATTCATAAACCTTTTGCCTATGAAGTTGCCTCTGCAACAATCTATCAACAACAAGAACATAAAAGTCTCCTGCAAATGCTATTCCCATGCTATTAGGACTGCTAGAAGAGGTGTACAACTAGCTGCGGCTTAAGTATTAAAGAAGGCAAGCAGAGTTAATATGCAGCCCCTCATCTCTAGATATTAGTTCATTCATAGAATGTCAAACCTGGCCATCAACACATGATATACAACGTGAAGCCAAAATATGATAGCTAAAATGAGATACAAATACAAGTAGAGCATGAATACACCCATAACTAAATTTTTAAAAGGTAACATAATGTTCCTAGGAGCTTAGCCAAGAAACCCACCTCTACAATTTCAACATCATTTACAACTCTTGCAGCCAAATTCCCAATACAAAGCCAGCAGATGCAGCAAAAAATGCCTGCACATGGCTTAAATAATAATTCAAAAGGCATCTATTTGATATTTGTAATTTAAATTATTTTGAATAAGATCAAATTAGTCACACAAAACATAATAGTGGAAACAACATTTGTTGAAAGTAGGAACGACACCACCCTAAGGGTAAAGCCTATGCAGAAAGACACAATAAAGAGCAAACTATATAAAATCATTGCCTTAAAACATCATATTCTCTTAAAAGAAAATAACATAGACTAAGAGATATGATATAACACTGCCCTTGATAATATTGATAATAAAATGAAGTTCATGATATGATGATCTTTACCATTGCTTTTCTCATGTGCAGCTTCCCTCTTAACAAAGGGGATCTCGCCAACAAGTTGATGCGCACAGCAGCAAAAATCAATATTTAAAACTGACAATGATCTAGCTATTTGATCTATAGGTAGCAACGGCAACAAGGTTGATATATTTCCCAACAAGTAACAGTAAGAACTCCCAAAGCAACAATCTATGAGCAATAGGACAACAAAGAAAGAAAAAGGGGGGGCTCCACTCGTTAGATGTGTTTTTTAAAAGAAAGAAAAGCTAAGATTGTATAGCTCTCACAAATGAACCTCCATTTATACAGTCCTTCCCCATCTACCTTTCCACTGCTCACATATACGAAGATTATGTATATTAGCATGGCATGTATATCTAGAAATAAAAAATCACAACACATGACACGAAAGTCTTGGCATAAAATCCACCCATTTACCTTTGGCAAGTCTTGGCACAACACATGGCTATTAGCACCCATTACAATCCGAAATCCAAGATATCCTGAGATATAAAATAAAAAAACAGACAAAGCAAAGGTATCGCAATGATAGACCAGGGGGAGGGAACTAATATGGAGAAAAAACAATTCATTGAGAGGGAAAAATGGTGGCAGAAAAAAAAAACAGAAGCACGCAAAGAAAGAAAAGGTCAAAGAAAGGAATTAACAATAAGTAAAAGAAGGATTTCCTACAAATTCATTGAGAGGGGGGAAAGGAATCATAAATTGCACAAAACAGAACTACATAACAGAGACAGAGAAGAACAAGAGTATGAGTAGAAAAACAGTACCCAGCACAACTTCTTTCACTTCCCAGAAACAGAACTACAAATTCATTGGATAGCCTTCCGTTTCACAAGAAAAGAAATAGAAAAGATAATGACAAAACCATAACAGAACAGAGGCCCTAACCCCATCCTTATTCCTTAGGGAGAAAGTATTCTGCACTTGATCAAAACCCAAAAACTAGCATGGATCTTTTAATGGCGAATCAAAAAAAGAAAGCCTAATTCCTGAAAATTGAATTGCTGGTTATTTCTTAAAGAGTCCACAACATCAAAACTCTAATCTTTAAAAACAACGAAAAACAGAGAAGAGCAACGAGATAAATGAATACCGTTTGGTAGGCGTTCAGCGAGAAGGGGGAAGGTTGTATTGTTGCTTGCATGGTTCGACTAGAGCCCGCCCGTATTCTTGGACCGGAGTTTCCCATGAAGGATCTGAAACACTAAACCTGGGCAAAGTGCCATACAAACAGAACGAAAGAAAGAAAGAAAGAAAGATGAAGGAAGAAGAAGAAGAAGACAGGAGAAGGAAGAAGAGAGAAGTGATTTTAGTAGAAAATATCGAAGTGATATTTCTTATATGTATAACGGTCGGGTGATGTTTTTTACATGTATAACGGTCGGCTGTGCAGTGGGCCCATCTTTGCTAGGCTTTTAAAGTTTTCCCGCCAAAGAAAACAACCCTGTCATTCTTATTTATTCTCCAGCTAGTTTTCACCTTGTGAAGCTGAGGTACATGTGTGACTTCATGGGGCAAATTCAATACTAAAAATACCGGTAACAATTCAAACACCCAAAGGATAAAAAAAACTATTTCAAAGAAATGCTTAAGATAGTTAGGATATTGATTGTATGCATGAAAACATTTTTTTGTATATATATGTATATTTGATGCATGGCGTTGAAAACCAGGAATTATAAATATGAGATTGATATTTTTTTCTTACAATATAAAAAATACAAACCTTAAAATGAACATGCCAAGAAATCATAAAATCTCTTTCTCTTTATTATATACATATATTTTTTTAAAGAAGAAAATGAGTCAGGTCACTTGCCCAAACCACCCGGCTGGGAAAACAAGAGGTATGCTTGACCTTCCTCATTCATGCCTCCTTAGTTATTGTTCAAGTGAATTTTAATTCAATTAAAAAGTAAAACAAAAGCCTGACTCATAATTTTTGCATATATTCAAAAAAAAAATTGAATTTTCAAATTAAATTATTGCTAATAATTTTTATTTTTATTTTATCATCTATTATTTTTTTTATTTGCTCTTTCTTTTAGCTTTTTATTGGTTTTTTATTATTTTCAAGTTAGATTAATTTCTTTTGCCTTATAATTTTGATTTTATTTTTTTGTTTGATCTTTTGTTAAAGTTATAATGATTTTTTTAGTCTTTCATTTATTTCTGGTTTTTTATTCATTTTTAACATAATAATAATAATAATAATAATAATAATAATAATAAATTTAATTATTTTTCTTGCTTATTCTTTTGTTAATGTTTTTGAGTATTTTTTTCTCTCTGGATAATTTGAAATTTTTAACTGTTTTGGCTGTAATAGCAATGATAATGTTAGATGTTAAAACTTCGATTTTGCTATTTTTATAATAGGGCCTAGTAATTTTATGATATTATATTTTGCATATATAGATATTGTATTTTAATTTTGTACCAACAAATCCTATTAATTTCTTCAATCCCAATAATCATAAAAATTGTTTGCTCAGCCCGCAACGTAGTACGGTCAATATTTTTAATTTTCAAATCAAATGATTTTTTTTTCAAGTATTGATTTTTATTTTTGTTTTATCATTTATTTTATTTTTTATTTGCTCTTTTGTTAATGTTTTTAGACTTCTTTTAGTCTTTGATTTAATTTTGTTTTTTCTGTTATTAACGCAATAATAATATTAATATTAAGAATAATAATAATTTTAGGTTTTGTTCTTACTTGCTTTTTTTTTTGTTTTTTTCTCAAGGTAGTTTAATAATTGTTATGGTGTTTTACAGTAATAGTGATAATAATTTTAGAAGTTAATACTTCAATGTTACTGTTGTTATGACAGTGTATTTTAATCTATTTCATTATATCAAACTTTACATATAGAAATAATATATTTTAATCTGAATAGTTGTAAAAATTGTTTGCTCCGCCCGCAACGAAGTGCGGGCCATTAAACAATAAAAATATTACATTATTTTTTCTTTCATTATTAACAGAAAAATAATGATAATGATAATGATAATGATAATAATAATAATTCAATTCTTTTTCTTGCTTACTCTTTTGTTAATGTTTTTGTAGGGTTTTTTTTCTCAGGATAATTTGATAATTTTTATTGTTTTGACAGTAATAACAATGATAATTTTTATTTTTATTTTTTTTTTTTTTTTTGATCTTTTGTTCAAGTTTTTACGATTTCTTTAGTCTTTAGTCTTTTGCTTACTCTTTAGTCTTTCATTTATTTATTTATTCTTTTGCTTACTCTTTAGTCTTTCATTTATTTATTTATTCTTTCATAATAATAATAATAATAATAATAATAATAATAATAATAATAATAATAATAATAATAATTTAATTGTTTTTCTAGCTTACTCTTTTGTTAATGTTTTTTATTTTTTTTCCTCGGTATAAATATTATATTTTAATTTTGATCCAGAAAATCTTATAAATATTATATTTTAATCTCAACAGCTATAAAAATTATTTGTTCCGCCCGCACTATGCCTGCAACGTAGTGCGAGCATTTTGCTAGTACAATATACTAAAAGAGCTCAGACATTCACTATGGACTCGCCATTTTTTGGCCTTGCGTCGCGCGAGTTCGTCCGCCTGTTTTTTTTCTCGTTTTTGAACAGTGATTTAACGAAAAAGCCCCCCTAAAACGACAAAAAACGTCGCCAGACCGAGGGGCTCCGTGGTCATTGTGCACGTCTGACCAGACCGATCAGGTCCGCCCGCCGGTCTTCTTCTTATTTTATTATTTTTAAAAATTGGCTAAATATGATTTTAGCCCCTAATAAGACAAAAACAGTGCCTTTGGAAACGAGGGGCTAGGGACCAGTAATGGGCACAGCGCTAGCGTCGATTATCGCCCTTACGCCATGTTTAGGTGGCGCGTGAGGCGTCGTACGGTGTCCGTAGACGAGATTTCGGAGTCTATCTCGATGCGCCTCCGCATGTTCTTCCTCCCGAGGCGACGCGTTGCTCCTAAAAATGTACGTGGGCGGCGGAGGCGGTTAAAAGCCCGGCCACGTTTATCTCCCTCCTGCACGTAAAAGTGCAGGAGAGTCCCCCTTATTTTCACCTTCTGCACTTCAATCCCGTCACTTTCAATTTCGTTTCTAGTTCTCATTTCTAGTATATAAGTTTTGATTTAGTTTGATTGGGTCCTCCGATTGGATTTAATTCAGTGTCCATTTTTTAATTTGGTCCTCCTTTTAATTTCCGGATTGGATTGAAAAAGATGAATTTATTTGGTACAGTAGTTTCAATTTCTTCAATTTTGTCATTTGATTAAAATTGATAATATATTTTATTTTCATTTCGGCCCTTATACTTTTAATTTTAGATTGTAATCCCTTTATATTTAATATTCATTTCAGCCCTTATACTTTTAATTTTTTATTTCAATCCCTATATTTCTTTTATTTCTAGAATAATCCCTACTTTTGTCCATTGTCATCATTATCATGACTATTATAGTTAAAATTATTATCAGAATTACTGTCCAAATAATTATAATCATAAATATTGCCCCAAAGAATAAAAAAAAAGATAAATATTTTTACAAAAAAACAATATAAATAATCACTAAAATTATTATTATTATTGCGCAAACAATGAAACCATAAAATCATTTGATCCGAAAAAAAAATAACAGAAAACAAAAAAAAAAGAACAAAGGGAAAAAGGGAGCAATATTAATTTTAAAATGATCACCAGCATAAATTAAAATTTCAGGATTAAACCAAATAAAAATAAAACCCCGATAAAAAATAAAACAAAAAAAACTAAAAACAAAACTAAAAGTATAGGTGTAAAAATATGAATAAAAACTAAACACTATCCAAGAAGGACTCAAAATACCAAAGGAATTGATATCAAATAAAAAAATTTAAGAATAAGGATCCAAATGGAAAGCAAAATATATAATTAATTCCAATGGAAGGATAAAATTGAAACAAATAAAAACCTTATGACCGAAACAAATAAAAATATTTTAAAAACAAATTGTTGTGTATTTTATTAAAAAAATAAAAGAATAAGGACCGAAATGAAAGGTAGAATATATGGCAATTTTTTATTGGAGGACCCAATTTGAACAAATTAAAACCTGCATACCAAAATAGTTAAAGAAACCAAGATCAAACAAAAATCAAAAGAATAAGGACTACATTGAAAACCAACATATATAATCATTTTCAATTGAAGGACACAATTGCAACAAATCAAAATTTCCATCAAAGAAATCAGAACACTGAGATTAAATTAATTTGAGATTTAAAAGAAAACTTCATTTTTAATATATATATTTTAAGGTATTAATATTAAATAAATATCAAAATACATAATTAGCCTCATATATTTTAAAGAGTAAATACTTTAAAATAATCGTTATCATTATTTTTTAAAATGTTTTATCCATAATAAATTCAATATATAAAAATACTAAATAATCAAAAGGTTTGTAGGATGATTATTTCTCTCAGATGTATAATATCATAGAACAAATCTAGGATCATTAAAAAAATATTACATGTTAAAAAATTTGATTATGAATATAGAGACGTGCAGGGTAAGTCACATGTATATTTTTTGACTGTAGATAATTTGACATAATGTTTCAAATATTTGAACTTAAGAGTAAAATATTGACAAATGACAACTAATTAGGTAGATGATCATAATAAAATTAAAATTAAAATTAAACCTTTTCTGCTCTAATCCATTTACTTGACTTAACAGAATCATTGTGTCATAATAATAAAAAAAAAATCGCAATTAATAGACAGCCCCATCAAACCAAATAATTACCTGGATCAACCTACCCACACTGAAGCCACTATGACTCAAGCGATATAGCTGCTTGAATGCATTCCCTTTTGGAATGGTATTGATTGCAGCTTGTTTGAGATTGAGCTTCTTTGAGGATGCATGTGCCTAGCATTGATTCTTTAAAGTAAATGGCGTAGGGAAAACACTGTGGATAGCTACAGTATTTTTCCCACCCCATTTATATTATAGGTAATGTCCTTATATTTCGTATCGTATGATTCATGGACAAGGTGCACCTCAAAGACTTGACTATCCTTTTTATTTTTCTTCAAATGATCCATACATAAATTACTTATAAATCTACTCACAATATCAAGCCTTAAATTTTAATTATTTAGTCCAATTATTTCCTTGCCTATACTATTGGCTATATGTACTCTTCAATTGGTGTTTTAATAGTGTTATCATATTTAGAAAATAATTTGAGAATTTTCTTAATATAATAAGGTTAGGGGAAAATACTAATCCATTAGATGGTTTACAAGTTTTTATTCATGGTATGAAGTCTACAACACCTAAGTTTTCATACGAAACTTATTAGTCAATGTTTTCTTAGTACACTTGATCATATGATCATTGTTCTCTAAATACAAGTATATATATATATCAGTTCAAGTATACTTTAAATACAAGTATATTTATATAACAAATGAAAAGGTACTAATTTGGTACTAATTTCAGTTCCTGCACTTGCACCATAAAAGGAGGCTCCACTGTTAAATGTTTCTTCAAAAGAAAGAAAAGCTAAGATTGTATATCTCTTAACACATGACAGCAGAGTCTTGGCATAAAAACCACCCATTTACCTTGTTTATTAGCACCCATTTCAATCCCAAATCCAAGATCTTCTGAGATAGAAAAAAAAAAGCACAGACAAAGCAACAGTATTGCAACAATAGACCAGGGGGAGGGAACTAATATGGAGAAAAAACAATTCATTGAGAGGGGAAAATGGTGGCAGGAAAAAAAACAGAGGCATGCAAAGAAAGAAAAAGTCAAAGAATGGAATTAACAACATCAGTAGATTAACATGCCAATCTGCAGGAGCAAGACAAATGTAAAAAAGGACTGGTTTCAATAATCAAATTTCTTTAAGAGTTCTGTTGAAGCGAGAGACGAGTTTGGAACGAAGATCACAAAAGTGGATAGTAAAATCAGGCTCTTAACTGTGTTATTGAAAGAAATTTGCACATAGCATCATTGTGTTGAGTAATAAGCTCTAGGATGTTTCTCGTATTTTATAAGTGCTCTCAGAGGTTTGTAATTCCTTTGTAGTTGTCTAATATACAAAATATGGCAGATTGAGAATGCATAAAGACAAATGCAACATTATGATAATATTTTCACCAAACCTTAATCACGGTTGATTCCTTTGTAACTGAACCAAAGTCATAGTTGAAGACACCTAGGCCAATAATATCAAGATCTAAACTTGAAAACTTCGCTTCAAGATCCAACTCAAGCTGTCTTCTTGCCATGCAAAAGTTCCTCAATTTTAAATATTGATCTTTCTGCACCTTGAGTGAATACCTTGACCATAGCTTCCACGTACAAGGCATGAAACTCAGGAGCAATTACTGCATAAGCAAAACAAGAAGCTTCAAATAGAAATACATAAACTAACGTCATTATGAAACTCATTAAAAGTAGTTGTAGCTCCAAATAAACATTTTCTAATTGACTTTAGCAATTAAGCCAAATTTCCAAGTTTTTGGAGCTCAAGGACTGAATTCAACATTTTAGGTGGCAAGAAGGAGTAACGAGAATGAAGACAAGCCAAATTCTATTCTCTATTTCAGAATTGGCACACCACAGTCCTAATTTTATCTTGGAAAATCTTGGGCAATAATGGAAGTTACGGGCTTGATTTAATTTTATTTGTTATCCAGGAAAATATATTTCAATGGAGACAGGCCAAATTCAGCATTTTTGTGATTCACGAGCATATAGGTGCAAACATGGCAGTGCAGAACTCGATTGATGTGTCAAATCCTTGCTCAATGCAGTAAGAAGAAATCCCAAATCGATGATATTTTTCTTTCCATCCGGATGAAGGTACAAACCGGCGGCTCCAATTAACTTTTCATATTGCTCCTTCGGAAGCCCTGATAGGAAGAACCAGAATGCATAAATCACAGTCGCATTGCCCCAAAGGCTAAAAGAAAGCTAATAAATGTAGCCAAACTTAATCAGGATGAAACTAGGGTACCAGTTTCATTTCATCTCTTAACACCACCAAATTTTTCATCAATAACTATTCTTTTCTTTGACTTAGAACGTCTTTTATCCTTTGCCCTCTTTTTTTTCGCTTCACGCTCCTCTGCTGTATATGCTCTCAATAATGACCAACAATTTCTCCTGACGTTGAAGCACAAACTTCCTTGGAGGGTATCTTAGGGGTATTGAATGTTTCTCTCAGTCTTTCAACTGTAAAAATCCTCAACGCATCCCCGGAGACAGCAACCACACCTTCTGCACACTGGTCAGATGAGAATGAAGCGCCATATTCAAGAGTCTCCAATGGATTTTCAACTTCGTACTTCTTTTGATAACCCAAGCCAACCTAACATTAAGGAATATAAACATGTAAAATTTCCTTATCTAATCATGAATTATATAAAAGAAGGGCAGGGTATCAATGGAGAAATACCAAAAGATGGTCACCAACAAACTTTATGTACTCACCGAGGAGCATTGTATTCATGCTAATCAAAGCACATCACAGACAAACTTGGTCTCAAAATTTCCAGTCATTCATAAACCTTTTGTCTATGCAGTTGCCTCTGCAACAATCTATCAACAACAAGAACATAAGAGTCTCCTGCAAATGCTATTCCCATGCTATTAGGACTGCTAGAAGAGTTGTACAACTAGCTGCGGCTTAAGTATTAAAGAAGGCAAGCAGAGTTAATATGCAGCCCCTCATCTCTAGATATTAGTTCATTCATAGAATGTCAAATCTGGCCATCAGCACACGATAAACAGCGTGAAGCCAAAATATAATAGCTAAAATGAGATACAAATACAAGTAGAGCATGAATGCACCCATAACTAAATTTTTAAAAGGTAACATAATGTTCTTAAGAGCTTAGCCAAGAAACCCACCTCTACAATTTCAACATCATTTACAAGTCTTGTAGCCAAATTCCCAATACAAACCCTACAGATGCAGCAAAAAATGCCAGCACATGGCTTAAATCATAATTCAAACTGCATATATTTGATATTTGTAATTTAAATTATATTTCAAATATTGGAATAAGATCAAATTAGTCACTAAACATAATAGTGGAAAGAACCTTTGTTGAAAGTAGGAACGACACCACCCTAAGGGTAAAGCCTTTGTACAAATTCCCAATAAAGAGCAAAAACCATCATATTCCCTTAAAAGAAAATAACATAGACTAAGAGATATGATATAAAACTGCCCTTGACAATATTGATAATAAAATGAAGTTCATGATCTTTACCATTGCGTTTCTCATATGCAGCTTCCCTCTTTAAAAAGGGGATCTCGCTAACAAGTTGATGTGCGCAGGAGCAAAAAATCAATAACTTAGATCTTACAATTAGAAAACTGATAATGATTTATGTAGCAATGGCAACAAGGTTGATATATTACTAACGCAATCACTCTGCCTCCTATATCTTTGAATTCCACAACAAGTAGCAGTAAGAACTCCAGCAGCAAGCCCTGAGTAATAAGACAACAAAGCTAGATCGAAATAAGTGAAGAACTTTGGAAAGAACTGATAAATGTTCTGAAAGAAGCAACAAATGTGTCTTGAAAGGAACAGCCATATGTAATAAATATAAATTGATGTTTTACTATAACTAAATAGTACAACAACTAAAAGAGTTCCATGCTACTTGTCGTGGAAATTTAAACGCTAAAAGCTGCTTCATTGCCCTGGAGTTCCAGAAGGCAAGTTAAGAGGAAAAGCAAAAGTATTGCAATAATAGACCAGGGGAAGCAACCATAATTTGTCAAGCTGATCAATAGAACTTTTGGTTTGAGAACCAAGAAAGAGAAATTGATGCAGGAACAAGGAGGGAGAAATTACCTCCAGGGCTCAGATTACACTCTGCAGTTCCACAATAGGTAGGGCAGAGGGAGTGGAGGTGGGGAATGGTGGCTTCCTGGTGGGAGATGAATGATTACTACCTCCAGGGCTCATTAGAGTGGCCATGTCCCTTCTTGAAACAACACGAGATACATTGGTTGAAGCATGCAAAGAAAGAAAAGGTCAAAGATAGGAATTTACAATAAGGGAAAAGGAATCATAAATTGCACAAAACAGAACAACATAACAAAAGACAGACCACTGCCCTAAACAATATTTGATTAACATGCCATTCTGCAGGAGCAAGACAAATGTAATAAAGAACTAAACAAATCAACACACACCGAGCATCAAACCAAGCTAAAAAAACTATAAAGGAAAAATCCAGAATTGAGCACGTACTATAATCTTTTTCTTTTTTAACTAACTTATTTACTTTAAACAATTCTAAAAATCCAGAATTAGAGAGGGAGATAGAATGGAATTACCAGCACGGAAGTGAGAGATGGTAAGGTGCTCAAGAACAAAATCACATAGCTCCACACAGATTAAAAGGTATTTCAGAAAAACATACTTCTTGAATGTCCCCCACATAAATCCAATCACGACAGGTGTGAATAGAGACAACGGAGTTGGGAATAGCTTATTCTCACATTTCCCTGCTCCCACTTATCTTTCCGCCAGTTGGATCTTCTTCTATCTCATCAGAAACATCCTGTGGCAACCTCACAAAGTACACATTCCCAAACTTTTCTGCACCAGCCATGGTATCAGAATCTACATGGTATGATGATGTAAGCCATCTTGGAACACTATCATCAAGAAAAAACATAAAACCTTTTTTTCCCCAAGTCATACAATCTCAGCACCGATCCTATTCCCGCGAGTAATCTTCCCCTGAAACCGACACAAGGGCAAGTGCAACTCCTACTTGGTCTTGTCTAAAAGCTTCAGGCTTTTACCATCATCTACAAATTTATAAATGTGAATGAACCCGGCAATTAAGCTTCTTTTGGGCCAAAACTTCAGTCCCTTGGCTGTACCAACAACTAAGAGATTCCATGCTCCTTGTCGTGGAAATTTACAGTGCATATGCTAAAAGCAGCTACATTGTCTGAAGTTCCAGCAGGAAAGTTGTAGTAGCTGACCTTTGATCAAGTACTCTGATGCAAGAAAGCCACCAGTCTGTCTCAGTTTTTGGATAACCATACTGCTCATCAGATAGTGGGTCATTCTTTATCATCATCATCACCACCATTTCCATCTTCTCAGCATTGGCACTTCCATTTTCCCCCATTCCAACTGCTTCGAAGAGCTCTTTTTTTGCTGCTTCACGCTCCTCTGCTGTATATGCTCCTTGATGATTCTCAATAATGACCAACAATTTCCGCTCAGGTTGGCGTACAAACTTTCTTGGAGTGTATCTTACAGGTATTGCAGTTTCATTTAATTTTCTACCAATCTTTCAATTGTAAAAATACCCAATGCATCCTAGGCGACCACAGCCACACCTTCTGCACACTGATCAGATGAGAATGAAGCAGCATATTCAAGGGTCTTATACGAAAGGGGTGTTAACAGAAAATGCCCTTGGTGAATACAACCAAGCCAGGGTCGGCTAGATAAGCACAGCATCGCACGTCTTTCCCATTCTTTTATATGGTCAAACTCCTCTATTTTTCTCACTGCCACACTTATTGTGGTGAAATAAACTGCAGACCTGTACTTCTAAAAAGAATCACGTTTTCTTTCCACACAGTTTAGTTTGGGCCCAATGGTTGATAGGTTTTAAATAAGACTAATTTCTGAGATGCACTAAGAAGAGGCATATGGCACTTTGTTGAAAATGATAAACCAGTTCTGCCGAAGCATATGGAACTTTGTTGAAAATGATAAACCAGATCTGCCGAAGGGTTAGCAACAAAAAGTTTGGACAGATGAATCGGATGATGATGTACCAACCAATTAGCAATACATTCACAAGATTACTATACTCACTGCAAGGATATGAATTCACAAGATTACTATACAGGCTGCAAGCATAAGAATTTCATCCAATTAAATGGATTTTCAACTTTGTACTTCTTTTCATAACCTAAGCCAACCTAACATTAAGGAATATAAAATGTAAAATTTCCTTTTCTAATGATGAATTACAAAAAAGAAGGGCAGGGTATCAATGGAGAAATATCAAAAGATGGTCAACAACAAACTTTATGTACTCACCGACGAGCATTGTATTCATGCCAATCAATGCACATGGTAAGGCCTCGAAGACACTTGATCTCAAAATTTCCACTGCTTCACCAACAATATGATAAACCTTTTGCCAATGAAGTTGCCTCTACAACAATCTATCAGCAACAAGAACATAAATGTCTCCTGTAAATGCTATTCCCATGATATTAAGACCGCTAGAAGATTTGTACATCTAGCTGCGGCTCAAGTATTAAACAAGGCAAGCAGAGTTAAAATGCAGCCCCTCATTTCTAGATATTAGACCGATAGAAGTTTTTATATATTGCTTTAAAGTATCAAAGAGGAATGATGTTACCTCTAGATCCAATCCAATTCCTGCTTTGCTTTCTTAGCCATACAATGAATGTTTTTAATAGGAACACAGGCTCAAACAGTAATTCTAATCCTCTTTGCAAGGTTTTTATATATTGCTTTAAAAGTATCAAAGAGGAATGATGTTACCTCTGGATCCAATGCAATGCTTACTGTGCTTTCTTGGCCATACAATGAATGCTTCCCGTGAGTCATTGAAGTACATCTCTAAAACCAAACTATACCTCTGAAGATGAGAAGCAAATATTTTCCAAATCAAGGTGTTTGTAATGCACCATAACAGAAAAGGTCCACTAACTTATCTCACAAAGCTCTATCAGAATTAATGTTCTCTATTGTCATTAGAGATCCATAGAATGCCCGAGCCTGAGAAAATGAAAATGCCTTATTATTAGACAGTCAAATTCGATTAATTGAAAGCTGATTGCTCAAAAAATGCACCACAAAGAATCAGCTTAAAATGAACATGAAGTAGTCACAGATTGTCAGAAGCAGTATTCGGTGCTTGAACTCAACACACGATAAACAACGTGAAGCCAAAATATGATAGCTAAAATGAGATACAAATACAAGTAGAGCATGAATACACCCGTAACTAAATTTTGAAAAGGTAACAAACCGTTCTTAGGAGCTTAGCCTTCTACCCACCTCTACAATTTCAACATCATTTAAAAGTCTTGCAGCCAAATTCCCAATACAAACCCAACAGATGCAGCAAAAAATGCCAGAACATGGCTTAAATAATAATTCAAAAGGCATCTATTTGATATCTGTAATTTAAATTATATTTCAAATATTGAATAAGATCACATTAGTCACTAAACGACACCACCCTAAGGGTAAAGCCTTTGTAGAAAGACACAATAAAAAGCAAACTGTATAAAATCATTGCCTTAAAACATCATATTCCCTTAAAAGAAAATAACATAGATTAAGAGATATGATATAACACTGCCCTTGATAATATTGATAATAAAATGAAGTTGATGATATCATGATCTTTACCATTGCTTTTCTCATGTGCAGCTTCCCTCTTAAGAAAGGGGATCTCGCTAACAAGTTGATGCTCGCAGCAGCAAAAAATCAATATTTAAAACTGACAATGATTTAGGTGTTTGATCTTTAGGTAGCAACGGCAACAAGGTTGATATATTTCCCAACAAGTAACAGTAAGAGCTCCAGCAACAATCTATGAGCAATAAGACAACAACGAAAGAAAAGGGTTCTCCACTGTTAGATGTGTTTTAAAAAGAAAGAAAAGCTAAGATTGTATAGCTCTCGCAAAAGAACCTCTATTTATACAGTCATTCCCCATCTACCTTTCCACTACTCACACATATGAAGATTATGTATATTAGCATGGCATGTATATATAGAAATAAAAAATCACAACACATGGCACTAAAGTCTTGGCATAAAATCCACCCATTTACCTTGGCTATTAGCACCCATTTCAATCCCAAATCCAAGATATCCTGAGATAGAAAATAAAAAAAAAACAGACAAAGCAAAGGTATCGCAACAATAGACCAGGGGGAGGGAACTAATATGGAGAAAAAAACAATTCATTGAGAGGGAAAAATGGCGGCAGGAAAAAAAAACAGAAGCATGCAAAGAAAGAAAAAGTCAAAGAAAGGAATTAACAATAAGTAAAAGAAGGCTTTCCTACCAATTCATTGAGAGGGGGAAAAGGGATCATAAATTGCACAAAACAGAACTACATAACAGAGACAGAGAAAACCAAGAGTATGAACAGAAAAAACTGTACCCAGGACAGCTTCTTTCACTTACCACAGCCCTAACCAACAGTTGATTAACATGCCATTCTGCAGGAGCAAGACAAATGTAAAAAAGAAATAAACAAATCAACACACACCAAGCATCAAACCAAGCTAAAAACTTTAAAGGAAAAATCGCTAACTTCTTGTAGAATACTTTAAAGGCAAAGTAGGCAGCTTAGACCAATCAGAAATCTTTACACGCTGATACACATGGTTTCAAAAATCAACTAAGCTCACACTGTAGGAGTGCTTTTCAAACACTACATAAAGAGCTCAGCAAACGACAACCCCATAGGTTGTCCCCAACATACTGCTTGAATGTCCCGCCCATAAATCCTATCACGATAGGTGTGAATGGAGACAATGGAATTGGGAATAACTTATTCTCACATTTTCTAAGCAACCTCTTTTCCCCCAAGTCATACAATCTCAGCACTGATCCTATTACCGCGAGTACTATTCCCTGAAACTGACAGAAGGCTATTCCCTGAAACTGACAGAAGGCAATTGGAACTCCTTCTCCAAAATCCAAGAGGTTATGGCTGCAATAAAAGGCATTTTGTGCAAAACAATTACCTAGAGGGATCACAATAAGAAAAATTAGAGATTAGAGGGATTGGATAAACACCATTTTATAGGAAAAGAAAGATTAGATAATGACAAAACAATAACAACTCAGAAATCCTAAGCACAAGTAAAAAATGAGTCCAGTTTTTCTTCTTACAAGGAACAAGCAAGGTTTTTTTCCTTCATTGATGCTCCAAAACTGACACCGAAAATACTGAAGCATAAAGTTATTCAATAAAATATGATCCTTTCTATTAAATAAATATTCAAAAGTGATTGCAGGTCGTTAGAGCCCTCAAAATATATGCACCTAATGTTAAAAAACGAACATGATCAGAACAAATTGAGACGACATCGACTTCTTTTAGTAAAAGAAAATAAGCTTCCACACAGTGAGCACCTAATTGCATCGCCGAGAATAACCAATCAACAATACCATCATAAACCCATTGGATAGCCTTCCGTTTCACAAGAAAAGAAATAGAAAAGATAATGACAAAACGAAAACAGAACATAGGCCCTAACCATATCCTTAGGAAGAAAGAATTCTGCACTTGATCAAAACCCAAAAACTCGTATGGATCTTTCAATGGCGAATCAAAAAAAGAAAACCTAAGTCCTGAAAATTGAATTGCTGGTTATTTCTGAAAAAGTCCACAGCATCAAAACGTTAATCTATAATTACAACGAAAAACAGAGAAGAGCAACGAGATAAATGAATACCGTTTGGTAGGCGTTCAGCGAGAAGGGGGAAGGTTGTATTATTGCTGGCATGATTCGACTAGAGCCCGCCCGTATTCTTGGACCGAAATTTCCCATGAAGGATCTGAAACACTAAACCTGGGCAAATTGGCATACAAACAGAACGAAAGAAAGAAAGACAGGAGAAGAAGAAGAGAGAAGTGATTTTAGTAGAAAAAATCGAAGTGATATTTTTTACATGTATAACGGTCGGGTGATGTTTATTACATGTATAACGGTCGGGTGTGCAGTGGGCCCATCTTTACTAGGCCTTTAAAGTTTTCCCGCCAAAAAAACAAACCCCTCAATAAATAAACATGAATTTATTTATAGGCACGCGTTGTAACTCTTCGCTGTAACGCGCAGTGGGCACCTTTATTTGTTTTTGGATGGCGATTCACAACAAATCTTTTTTACCGGATAGTTTTCACCTGGTGAAGCAGAGGTACTTGTAACAAATGGTAAAAATGATTAGAAAAGTATTATTGATCCTCTAGCATGAATACAATCAATACTATTTATTTTAAGAAAATAACAAAAGTTTATTTGGAGCTAAAATTCTATTATTAAGAGTTTCGAATTTATTATAAAATTACAAATCTAAAAACATAAAGAGAATCAGTATAGTTTTCTAAAAAATCAACTTGAAAGATTTTTGATATTTTGGCCGAACTCTAACCAATAATCATAAATTGGTTATGATATCCTTTTTTTCATTTTAAAACAAGAGAAAAGATGCAATATTTTTTTGTAAAATATGTTTAGCAAATTTTTAAAATTCGGTCGTATGTGCAAAAACAAAACACTTTTTTAAATGCATTTTTTTATATTTTTTTTATATATATATATATCCTCTAGCATTAATACAATCATTACTATTTTTTTTAAGAAAATAACAAAAGTTTATTTGGAGCTAAAATTCTATTATTAAGAGTTTCGAATTTATTATAAAATTACAAATCTAAAAACATAAAGAGAATCAATATAGTTTTCTAAAAAATCAACTTGAAAGATTTTTGATATTTTGGCCGAACTCTAACCAATAATCATAAATTGGTTATGATATCCTTTTTTTCATTTTAAAACAAGAGAAAAGATGCAATATTTTTTTGTAAAATATGTTTAGTAAATTTTTAAAATTTGGTCGTATGTGCAAAAACAAAACACTTTTTTTTTATGCATTTTTTATATTTTTTTAATATATATATATATATACATAGATATATATACATATGTACATATATATATATATCAAGATAGGCTCATGAAATGGGTCAGCCATTTCGGCCCATCAACCTTCTTGGGTGGGGCTAGACATAGTATTCATCCCTTCTAGTAGAGCATGAATTTATTATAAAATTACACAATAAAAAACATCATAATAAAAACTTTAGGTATACATGATTCAAAAGTAAAATAATCCAAGCAATCTTCATGTCAAACACCTAAAGGATAAAAAAAAATATTTCAAAGAAATGCTTAAGATATGTTATGATTGGCTGTATGCATAAAAACACTTTTTGTATATATATGTATATTTGATGCATTGCGTTGAAAACCGGGAATTCTAAATATGAGATTGATATTTTTTTTCGTACAATATAAAAAATACTTGCATATAGCCACTCCCACACATTTCCAATTCCAAAAGAAATGTAATTTGAAAAAAGTACAAACTACACTGAAAATACTAGATAAAAAAATCACAACAAAAAAAACAATATATGAGTCTGAAAGTTCTTCATAGAAATTCACCTGGTGTAAGGATTTCGAGCCCAAGCTTTCCCAGATTAGTTAAGCAAAGGAGAATGGTGGTCTTCACATTCAGAAATGTAAATGGTTAGGGTGAACATCCTTGAATTCCTTAAAAAAAATACATCAAGTTATTTATTTTGCATGCAATGACGGCATCATTTGCATCAATCTAAAAAGCTTCCATATAGCCACTCCCACACATTTCCTATACCAAAAGAAATATAATTTGAAAAAAGTACAAACTACACGGAAGTAATTGGATGAAAAAATCACACCAAAAGGAACAATATGAGTCTGAAAGTTTTTCATAGAAATTCACTTGGTGTAAGCCTTTCAAGCCTAAGCTTTCCCACATAGCTACTTGATCGAAATTCCAAGCGAACAAAAAATTGGTTCAGCAAAGGAGAATTATTGTCTTCACATTCAGAAATGTAAATAGTTAGTACTTAACAAAAAAAAAGAGGGAGAACATCCTTGAATTCCATAAAAAAATACATCAAGTAATTTATTTTGCATGCAATGATGGCATCATTTGAATCAATCTAAAAAGCTTCCATATAGCCACTCCCACACATTTCAAGTACCATAAGAAATGTCATTTGAAAACAATACAAACTACATTGAAACAAACTACATTGAAATTACTGGATAAGAAAATCACAACAAAAGAACCAATATATGAGTCTGAAAGTTCTTCATAGAAAATCACCTGGGGCAAGCTTTCCCAGCCCAAGCTTTCCCAGCTAGCCACTTGGCCCTAATTCCAAGAAAACAAAAAAATATAGGAAGAACTCTTGGCATGTATATAGGCAATTCAAAACTTCTAAGCTTCAAATAGTAATTATATTTTGTTTAGATAAATTATAAAGAACAGGCAAAATAAGATGAGGACATTCCACCTTGAAAGCATAAGATAACTTAGTTAAAGCATGGCATCTTTTGGATTACGACACAAGTAACAGATATACCAACCAGAAATGATACATGATATGACAAGTTTAGAAATGGCCCAGTATAAATAAACAATACCAGTCTGCACAGTGGACTTGTTGATGTCTTGGACTTGCTATCGAGTAGACTGGACAAAAATGTCATCACAAAGAATAGAATGAAATTAGCAGGTATGAGCAAATCAGTGAAATTTGAGTTCCAAATAGAAAACATCGAACTTGATCCCACCTCTAGAGACTAATCAATATCAAAAGTAAAAAAATGTTCAAAGCAAAACATTGGCTTTTTTCTTTCTTTAAAATGCTCGCCAACTTGCATGTGAAAGCGCCGCGACATTACCTCCTAATCCCACCTTTCACAGCTCAGACTAACATTTAATATGGTGGAAACAATATGTAGACACATTATTTGCACAAGTTATTTTCTTAGGAGAAGTTTCGACCATCACCTGGTAAACAAGTTTTGATAGAATCACTGCGTGGATAAGAGGGTTGACGACATTGGAATAATCTTCTAGCCTCTCCTAGAAGGGCCAGAAGGTAAGAGATCAAACCCCTTTCCTGAGGGGTTCAATCATAAAGTGCACTTCTTCGAGGGTCGCTCCAACAATCTTCCATATGGCACTGTAAAAGAATGAAATAAAAAAGTACCAAATAACCTAAGCTTTGTTTAAAGAATGAACTCATTTTTATCAATTTAAAGCAGTTGTACGAAATTATTTTTTTGAGAACCAAAAGGTAATGAAAAATCCAAAGAAAGAAATTAGTCATATCTTCATAAGACCATAGACAAGCTTTCCTATGAACGGAGGTTGGGCCAAGAACTTCAACCATAAACGTTAGATATATATATCAGTTCAAGTATACTTTAAATACAAGTATATTTATATAACAAATGAAAAGGTGAATAAGAACCTTCACAGCAAAACTTGCTCATCAAAATTAACGCAAAACTAGGATGCACCATCTTCTCCCTTAATCTATTTAATTGACTTCATATGCCTATCTATTATATTCCATGGGTGACTACCTCAATAACTCAACACTCTTCACATCACAGCCTTTTTTATTGTATAAGTTTATGTATAGTTTCATATCTGAATCCCAAAAGGACCCACGCATACATTACCGTGAATTTGTGAAAATACATCTCATTCTGCAATATCTAAAACAACTGTGCAAATGCGTATTGAACTAAAAATAAGATGATCACAATATTTACAAGGGGAAAGGGGGCACCTTCCATCTAATCCTTCCTCAGATGATTTTGTTTCGAACTTCTTCAAGTTTTTTGAGTATCTCCCTAGGAGTTCTGTCTATCTCATTTGCATTTCTTCTCTGTGCATCAAGAGGCAAAATTGAGATCTGCTCACATAGATCTCCATCAATCACATCCTGCAAAATTACCCCTAAGACTTGAGCATTCTTTTACAAATAACCAGGTAGCAGTATGGCTTAAACAATCTACATACAGCTATGAAGACAGGATCTTCTTTAAGAAAAAAAACAAATACATTACTTAGACAACAGAATACATGCAACAAATTGTTCCCGTACGAAACAACTCAGCGGTTTTAGTAAAATTTTAAATTGGTTTTGAGAAACTATAATCAGATGAAACTATCAATAATGACTTACCTTAACAGGAAAATAAGCAGACCTGTATGCCATATGATCTCTTCCACACAAAGGTGGGTGGTCTTGTCTCAAATGCAGTTTCATTGAATGTTTCTCCCAAATTTTCAATTGTAAAAATCTTCAATGCATCCCAGGAGACAGCGACCACAACTTCTGCACACTGATCAGATGAGAATGAAGCAGCATATTCAAGAGTTTCATACGAAAGCGGTGTTAACAGAAAATGTCCTCGGTGATATAGCCAAGCCAGGGTGGGCTAGATAAGCACAGCATCGCACCTCTGGAATTTCAACATCATTTAGAAGTGTTGCAGCCAAATTTCCCAATACAAATCCAACAGATGCAGCAAAAAATGCAAGTGCATGACTTAAATCATAATTCAAAAGGCATCAATTTGATATTTGTAATTTATATTATATTTCAAATATTGAATAAGTTCTAAATATAATACTGGAAACACCATTTGTTGAAAGTAGGAATGACACCATCCTATTCAATATTTGATATTAAAATATTGATATTAAAATGAAGTTCATGATCTTTACCATTGCTTTTCTCATGTGCAGCTTCCCTCTTAAAAAAAGGGGATGTCGCTAACAAGTTGATGCATGCAGGAGCAAAAATTCAATATTTCAATAGCTTAGATCGTACAATTATAAAACTGATGATGATTGAAGTTGTGTTGATCTGTATGTAGCAACGGCAACAAGGTTGATATATTACTAATGCAATCACTCTGCCTCCTATATCTTTGAATTCCACAACAAGTAGCAGAAAGAACACCAGCAACATGCTTTGAGCAATAAGACAACAAAGCTAGATCGAAATAAGTGAAGAACTTTGGAAAGAACTAATAAATGTTCTCAAAAGAAGCAACAAATGTGTCTTGAAAGTAACAACCATATGTAATAATTATAAATTGATGTGGTACTATAACTAAATATCAAAGTGATACACATACCCTTTGGAGCTTACATCTCTATGATGCTATTTCCTAAAAGGTAGAGTTAATGGTCTAACCTAATTGACTAATTCATTGGTTACTCTTTATTAACCTCATGATGTGTCTTTTATTTCATTTGCAGTTGTAATAGGATGGATAACTGCTTACACACCCATCCAAGCCATCTATGAAAATATACTACAATCCATATAGAAATAAATTTGGTACTATTTTGAGTTCCTACACTTGCACCATAAAAGGGGGCTCGACTGTTAAATGTTTCTTTAAAAGAAAGAAAAGCTAAGATTGTATAGCTCTCGCAAAAGACCCTCCATTTATACAGTCCTTCCCCATCTACCTTTCCAATTCTCACATATATGAAGATTATGTATATTAGCATGGCATGTATGTCTAGAAATAAAAAATCACAACACATGACAGGAGAGTCTTGACATAAAAACCACCCATTTACCTTGTTTATGAGCACCCATTCCAATCCCAAATCCAAGATATCCTGAGATAGAAAAAAAAAACATAGACAAAGCAACAGTATCGCAACAATAGACCAGGGGAGGGAACTAATATGGAGAAAAAAACAATTCATTGAGAGGGGAAAATGGTCGCAGTAAAAAAAAACAGAGGCATGCAAAGAAAGAAAAAGTCAGAATGGAATTAACATCAGTTGATTAACATGCCATTCTGCGGGAGAAAGACAAATGTAAAAAAGGACTGTGGTTTCAATAATCAAATTGCTTTATGAGTACTGTTGAAGCGAGAGACGAGTGTGGAACGAAGATCACAAAAGTGGATAATAAATTCAGGCTCTTAACTGTGGTACCATGTATGTGCAGTTTCGCAAAGCTTTATTGAAAGAACTTTGCACATAGCATCATTGTGTTGTGTAATAAGCTCTAGGATGTTTCTCGTATTTTATAAGTGCTCTCAGAGGTTGGTAATTCCTTTGTAGTTGTCTAATATATAAAAGATGGCAGATTGAGAATGCATAAAGACAAATGCAACATTATGATAATATTTTCACCAAACCTTAATCACGGTTGATTCCTTTTTAACTGAACCAAAGTCATAGTTGAAGACACCTAGGCCAATAATATCAAGAGCTAAACTTGAAAACTCTGCTTCAAGATCCAACTCAACTGTCTTCTTGCCATGCAAAAGTTCCTCAATTTTCAATATTGATCTTTCTGCACCTTGAGTGAATACCTTGACCATAACTTCCTAGTACAAGGCATGAATGAAACTCAGGAGCAATTACTGCATAAGCAAACAAGAAGCTTCAAATAGAAATACATAAACTACCGTCATTATGAAACTCACTAAAAGTAGTTGTAGCTTCAAATAAACATTTTCTAATTGACTTTAGCAATTAAGCCAAATTTCCAAGTTTTTGGAGCTCAAGGACTGAATTCAACATTTTAGGTGGCAAGAAGGAGTAACGAGAATGAAGACAAGCCAAATTCTATTCTCTATTTCAGAATTGGCACAGCGACAGTCCTAATTATCTTGGAAAATCTTGGGCAATAATGGATGTTACTGGCTTGATTTAATTTTATTTGTTATCCAGGAAAATATATTTCAATGGAGACAGGCCAAATTCTATTCTCAAAATCCAAGTTATTTTAAGTCTGGTATGTTTTGATCCAGTTTTTACTTTGACTATATTTCTGAGAATCTGCCTTCGTTTGGATTATTCCCTCACTGTTATTGTTCTTCCCACTAAAAAAAGAAGTCGTTACAATAGATTACTCTGATTTGTAAACTGCAAAAGAACAACTTCGCACAATATATCAGATTATTATTTCAATACAGCAATTCTACCAGATTAACAGATGACCTACCAGAGGCCAAACTTGAATTGACTAACAATTCTCAGAAAGACTAACTAATACGAGCTCAAAATCCATTTGGGACTCAATGGCTATCAGAGTTCAAAAGTCCAAATACAAAAGTGACGACTGGCTCACCTTTTCTCCTTAGCTTTCATTATTCTCTTACTATTATTGTTCTTCCCACTAAAAACAGAGGTCGTTACAATAGATTACTCTGATTTGTAAACTACAAAAGAACAACTTCGCACAATATATCAGATTATTATTTCAACACAACAATTCTACCAGCTTAACAGATAATTTACAAGAGGCAAAACTGGAATTGACAGACAATTCTCAGAAAGACTAACTAATACGAGCTAAAAATCCATTTGGGACTCAATGGCTAGAAGAGTTAAAAAGTCCAAAAACAGAAGTGACGACTTGCTCACCTTTTCTCCTTAGCTTCCATGTGTCGAAGTCAGCAGGTATAAGTCCTTTTCCCATTATTGGTTCTAGGAAATCAGCGAGAACTCCCTAATTAAAACATTGAAGTCTCAAAAACGAACAATATGACAGGAAAGTCTTGGCATGAAAACCACCCATTTACCTTGGCTATTAGCACCCATTTCAATCAAATCCAAGATATCCTGACATAGATAAAAAAACACAGACAAAGCAAAAGTATCGCAACAATAGACTAAGGGAAGGGAACTAATATGGAGAAAAAACAATTCATTGAGAGGGAAAAATGGTGGCAGGAAAAAAAAACATATGCATGCAAAGAAGGAAAAAGTCAAAGAAAGGAATTAACAATAACGAAAAGAAGCTTTCCTACCAATTCATTGATAGGGGAAAAAGGAATAATAAATTGCACAAAACAGAACAACATACCAAAGGACAGACTAAGTTGTATCTCCGAGTCAAAGAGGAAAGTCATGAGAAAACCAAGAGTATGAATAGAAAAACAGTACCCAACACTGCTTCTTTTACTGACCACTGTAGAATATTTTTCAAACACCTTGTGTGCAAGAGGCAAAGTAGGCAGCTTAGACCAATCAGAATTCCCTGATACACATGGTTTAAAAATGAACAAAGCTCACACACTGTAGGAGTGCTTTCTAAACACTACATAAAGAGCTTGTTGAATGATAAGCTTGTTTACTGGAAAAGAAGACAAATAAGCAGAGTATGTAGCAGAAGGAAGAAGAGCATGCAGCAGAAGGAAGAATTGTTTTTTTTTTACAGATTCTTGTTAATACAGTTGAAGTTCAGTTAATTGTAACTAACTTTTAGCCTAGGAAGAGAAAGTTAGTTTGAACTCTCTTAGGAAGTTACAGAGTTGTTAACACACACAATCCATCCAGTAAAACATATAAGAAAGAAAAGAGAATAGCCTTCTTGTATTGACAGTATAAATAGAAAACTGTCGAAGCACTCTGTAATTAGAAAAATTACAACAAGAAATTCAGTAAAGAGAATCTTATCTTTCTATTTCTCTGCATCTCTTCGTTAGCAATTCATTCTTAAAATCTCCATATTAGCATACCTGCAACAAGAACAATTGAGTCAAAACTCAAAAATCAACAGAGCTCAACAAACGACAACCCCATTGGTGGTTGAAAAGGCATAAAGACCAAAACGCCATTTCCACAACAACAGTCGATTTCAAATAATCATATCACTCATGGAAGAGAATAAAAAAACAGTGCCCTCAAAGAAATTGATTGCAAAATTGAACTGAATCTTTTACTTTGTTAACTAACTTATTTACTTCAAACAATTCTAAAAATCGAGAATTAGAGATAGATAGAATAGGAATTACCAGCACGGAAGCGAGAGATGGTAAGGTGCTCCAGAACAAAATCACATACTCCACACATATTAAAAGGTATTTCAGAAAAACATACTTCTTGAATGTCCCCCACATAAATCCGATCACGGTAGTCGTGAATAGAGACAATGGAGTTGGGAATAACGTATTCTCCCCAAGTCATACAATCTCAGCACTGATCCCATCGCCGAGAATAACCAATCAAAAATACCATCATAAACCCATTGCATAGCCTTCCGTTTCATAGGAAAAGAAATAGAAAATATAATGACAAAACAATAACTGAACAGAGGCCATAACCCTATTCTTAGGGAGAAAGAATTCTACACTTGATCAAGACCCAAAAACTCGTATGGATCTTTCAATGGCGAATCAAAAATAGAAAACCAAGAAGATCCTGAAAATTGAATTGCTGATTATTTTTTTAAAACGTCCACGGCATCGAAACACTAATCTTTAATTATAGCGAGAAAAAAAAAGAGCAACGAGATAAATGAATACCGTTTGGTAGGCATTCAGCGAGAGATGGGGGAAGGTTGTATTGTTGCTGGCATTATTCAACTAGAGCCCGCTTGTATTCTTGGACCGGAATTTCCCATTAAAGATCTAAAACTGTCATACAAAATAGAACGAAAGAAAGAAAGAAGAAGACAGAAGAAGAAGAAGACAGGACAAGAAGAAGAAGACAGGACAAGAAGGCGAAGAAGACAGGACAAGAAGAAGAAGAAGAAGACAGGACAAGAAGAAGAAGAAGAGAGGAGTGATTTTAGTAGAATTAATCGAGGTGATATGTTTTACATGTATAACGGTCGGGTGTGCAGTGGGCCCTATCTTCTCTAGGCCTTCAAATTATTCCCGCCAAAAAAACAACCCCCTCAATCTTATTTAACCTCCAGGTTGGCACGGCTGTAACTCTTCGTGTAATCAAAGGACCTTTATTTGTTTTTGGATGGCGATTCCCAACAAAAATAGAGGTACTGTGACTTCTTGAAGCAAATTCAATAGCAAATACTGGTAACAATGGGTAAAAATTATTAGAAAACTATTAAAGGTCGTCGAGCATGAATACAATCATTACTATATTTTTTCAAGAAAATAACAAAAGTTTATGTGGAGCTAAATTTCTATTATTAAACTTTTAAATTTATTATAAAATTACACTATAAAAAAAAGAAAATCAATATAGTTTTCTAAAAAAAACATCATAAATGTTGTTCATGATTCAAAATTAAAATAATCCAAGCAATCTTCATGTCAAACACCACTTGACGAGAATAAAAAAAACTATTTCCAAGAAACGCTTAAGATATATGTTAGGGTATTGGTTGTATGCATGAAAATATTTTTTTTATATTTGCCGCATTGCGCTGAAAATCAAGAATTCTAAATAGGATATTGATATTTTTTTCTTACAATATAAAAAATTACAAACCTTAAAATAAACATGTCAGGAAATCATAAATCTCTTTCTCTTTATTATATATATTTTTTTAGAGAAAAAAACGACCCGAGTCACTTGCCCAAACCAATGACCTGGTCGGGGAAATAAGAGCCACGCGTGAGCTTCCTCATGCATGCCTCCTTAGTTATTGTTCAAGTGAATTTGGTTTCACTTAAATAGTAAAACAAAAGCATGCAAAATGACTATATAATTAAAATGCAAAGTGAAGAGGAATGCATAGAAACTTACCTAACAACTGACGGGAAAAGACAATCCTGTTGGAGCTCTTGCACACGACCGGTGAAACCTGGTTCTAGAGACAGTGACAAACACCGACAAACCTGGTTCTGGAGATGATGGAGATGACGAAGATGATGATGAAGGTGTGATGTGTTGGTTGAATGGATGTTCTTCCCCAGTTATTTTCTTGCTCTGATTCTATTCTGTTGACTGCCTCTCTTTCGTTCTCTTGCCCTCTCTTTCGTTCTCTTGCCCTCTCTTTCTTTCATCCCATTTTATTCTCCCCTTTTAGGTTAGTAGAGGAGTCATATATGTAGCCTATACATAGCTCTATTTAGTAAAACATCAGTGCACTGATCTAGGATTTAAATCTTGGGTTACTTGCAATTAGATAAAACGAAATAGAAAAACAAAATATTTTGATTGATATTTTAATGATTCTGAGGCAGGAACAAATGATAGAATCATGGAAACCAGCAAGAAATTGTATAAAAAATCAAATATAGAAGGAGCAATATGAGTATGAAAGTTCTTCATAGAAATTCACCTGGAGTAAGCCTTTCGAGGCCAAGCTTTCCTAGATAGCTACTTGACCGAAATTCAAAGCGAACAAAAAAATAGTTAAGCAAAGGAGAATTGTGGTCTTCACATTCAGAAATGTAAATGGTTAGTACTTAACAAAAAAAAGAGGGAGAACATCCTTGAATTCCATAAAAAAATACATCAAGTAATTTATTTTGCATGCAATGACGGCATCATTCTATAAAGCTTCCAAATAGCCACTCCCACACAATTCCTATTAAAAAGAAATGTAATTCGAAAAAAGTACAAACTACACGAAAATTATTGGATATAAAAATCACAGCAGAAGGAACAATATGAGTATAAAATTTCTTCATAGAAATTCACCTGGTGTAAGACTTTCGGGCCCACGCTTCCCTAGAAAGCTACTTGACCGAAATTCCAAGGGAATAAAAAATTAGTTAAGAAAAGGAGAATTGTGGTCTTCACATTCAAAAATATAAATGGTTAGTACTTAACAAAAAAAAAGAGGGAGATCATCCTTGAAATGCATAAAAAAATACATGAAGTAATTTTTTTTGCATGCAAACACTCCATGTGCATCAATCTAAAAAGCTTCCATCATATAGCCACTCCCACACCTTTCGTGTACCAAAAGCAATCTAAATTGAAAAATGTACAAACGACATGGAAATTATTGATAAGAAAATCACACCAAAAGGAACAATATGAGTATCAAAGTTCTTCATAGAATTTAACCTGGTGTAAACCTTTTGAGTCCAAGCTTTCCTAGATACCTGCTTGACCGAAGTTCCAAGCGAACAAAAAATTAGTTAAGCAAAGGAGAGTTGTGGTCTTCACATTCAGAAATGTAAATGGTTAGAACTGAACAAAAAAAAAGAGAGAGAAGATCCTTGAATTCCATAAAAAAATACAGGAAGTAATTTATTTTGCATGCAATGATGACATCATTTGCATCAATCTAAAAAGCTTCGATATAGACACTCCCACACATTTCCTGTACCAAAAGAGATGTAATTTGAAAAAAGTATAAACTCCACGGAAATTATTGGATAAAAAACTCACAAATGAAGGAACAATATGAGAATGAAAGTTCTACATAGAAATTCACGTGGTGTAAACCTTTCGAGTTCAAGTTTTCCTAGAAAGCTACTTGACCGAAATTCCAAGGGAACAAAAAATTAGTTAAGCAAAGGAGAATTGTGGTCTTCACATTCAGAAATGTAAATAGTTAGTAGTTAACAAAAAAAAAAAGAGGGAGATCATCATTGAAATGCATAAAAAAATACATGAAGTAATTTATTTTGCATGCAATCACTACATGTGCATCAATCTAAAAAGCTTCCATCATATAGCCACTCCCACACCTTTCGTGTACCAAAAGAAATGTAATTTGAAAAAAGTACAAAACTACACGGAAATTACTAGATAAAAAAATCACACACACAAGGAACAATATGAATATGAAAATTGTTCATAGAAATTCACCTGGTGTAAGCCTTTCGATCCCAAGCTTTCCTAGATAGCTACTTGACCGAAATTCCAAGCGAGCAAAAAATTAGTTAAGCAAAGGAGAATTGTGGTCTTCATTCAGAAACGTAAATGGTTAGTACTTAACAAAAAAAAGAGGAAGAATATCCTTGAATTCCATAAAAAATACATGGAATAATTTATTTTGCATGCAATGATGACATCATTTGCATCAATCTAAAAAGCTTCCATCATATTGCCACTCCCACACCTTTCGTGTACCAAAAGAAATGTAAATTGAAAAAAATACAAACGACACGGAAATTATTGGATAAGAAAATCACACCAAAACAAACAATATGAGTATCAAAGTTCTTCAAAGAAATTAACCTGGTGTAAGCCTTTCAAGTCCAAGCTTACCTAGATACCTACTTGACCGAAATTCCAAGCGAACAAAAAATTAGTTAAGCAAAGGAGAATTGTGGTCTTCACATTCAGAAATGTAAATGGTTAGTACTTAACAAAAAAAAAGAGGGAGAATATCCTTGAATTCCATAAAAAATACATGGAGTAATTTATTTTGCATGCAATGATGACAACATTTGCATCAATCTAAAAAGCTTCGATATAGACACTCCCACACATTTCCTGTACCAAAAGAAATGTAATTTGAAAAAAGTACAAACTACACGGAAATTTCTGGATAAAAAATCACAATAGAAGCAACAATATGAGTATGAAAATTCTTCATAGAAATTCACCTGGTGTAAGCCTTACGAGCCCAAGCTTTCCTAGTAGCTACTTGACCGACATTCCAAGCGAACAAAAAATTAGTTAAGCAAAGGAGAATTATGGTCTTCACATTCAGAAATGTAAATGGTTAGTACTTAACAAAAAAAAATAGAGAGAACATCCTTGAATTCCATAAAAAAATACATCAAGTAATTTATTTTGCATGCAATCACTCCATGTGCTTCAAACTAAAAAGCTTCCATCATATAGCCACTCCCACACCTTTTGTGTACCAAAAGAAATGTAAATTGAAAAAGTACAAACGACACGAAAATTATTAAATAAGAAAATCACACCAAAAGGAACAATATGAGTATCAAAGTTCTTCATAGAATTTAACCTGGTGTAAGCCTTTCGAGTCTAAGATTTCCTAGATACCTGTTTGACCGAAATTCCAAGCGAACAAAAAATTAGTTAAGCAAAGGAGAATTGTGGTCTTCACATTCAGAAATGTAAATGGTTAGTACTTAACAAAAAAAAAGAGGGAGTAGATCCTTGAATTCCATAAAAAAATACAGGAAGTAATTTATTTTGCATGCAATGATGACATCATTTGCATCAATCTAAAAAGCTTTGATATAGACACTCCCACCCATTTCCTGTACCAAAAGAAATGTAATTTAAAAAAAAGTATAAAATACACGGCAAATTATTGGATAAAAAACTCACAAATGAAGGAACAATATGAGAATGAAAGTTCTTCTTAGAAATTCACCTGGTGTAAGCCTTTCGAGTCCAGGCTTTCCTAGGTAGCTACTTGACCGAAATTCCAAGGGAACAAAAAATTAGTTAAGCAAAGCGAGAATTCTGGTCTTCACATTCACAATGTAAATGGTTACAACTTAACAAAAAAAAGAAGGAGAACATCCTTGAATTCCATAAAAAATATAAATGAAATAATTTATTTTACATGCAATGACGGCATCAATCTAAAAAGCTTCCATATAACCACTCCCACACATTTCTTGTACCAAAAGAAATGTAAGTTGAAAAAAGTACAAACTACACGGAAATTATAGGATATAAAAATCACACCAAAAGGAACAATATGAGTATGAAAGTTCTTCATAGAAATTCACCTGGTGTTAGCCTTTCGAGCCCACGCTTTTCTAGATAGCTACTTGACCGAAATTCCAAGCGAACAAAAAATTAGTTAAGCAAAGGAGAATTGTGGTCTTCACATTCAGAAATGTAAATGATTAGTACTTAACAAAAAAAAAAGAGGGAGAACATCCTTGAATTCCATAAAAAAAATACATCATGTAATTTATTTTGAATGTAAGGATGACATCATTTGAATCAATCTAAAAAGCTTCTAAAATAGCCACTCCCACACATTTCATGTACCAAAAGAAATGTAATGTGAAAAGAGTACAAACTACACGAAAATTATGCATAAAAAATCACAATAGAAGGAACAATATGAGTATGAAAGTTCTTCATAAAAATTCACCTGGTGTAAGCCTTTCGAGCCCACGCTTCCCTAGAAATCTACTTGACCGAAATTCCAAGGGAGCAAAAAATTAGATAAGCAAAGAAGAATTGTGGTTTTCACATTCAGAAATGTGAATGGTTAGTACTTAACAAAAAAAAAAGGAGAATATCCTTGAATTCCATAAAAAATACATTGAGTAATTTATTTTGCATGCAATGATGACATCATTTGCATCAATCTAAAAAGCTTCGATATAGACACTCCCACCCGTTTCATGTACCAAAAGAAATGTAATTTGAAAAAAGTACAAACTACACAGAAATTATTGGATAAAAAATCACAATAGAAGCAACAATATGAGTATGAAAGTTCTTCATAGAAATTCACCAGCTGTAACCCTTTCGAGGCCAAGCTTTCCTAGATACCTACTTGACTGAAGTTCCAAGCGAACAAAATATTAGTTAAGCAAAGGAGAATTGTGGTCTTCACATTCAGAAATATAAATGGTTAGTACTTAACAAATACAAAAGAGGGAGAATATCCTTGAATTCCAAAAAAAAATACATGTAGTAACACCAGGTGTAAGCCTTTCGAGGCCAAGCTTTCCTAGATACCTACTTGACCGAAGTTCCAAGCGAACAAAAAATTAGTTAAGCAAAGGAGAATTGTGGTCTTCACATTCAGAAATGTAAATGGTTAGTACTTAACAAAAAAAAAAGAGGGAGAATATCCTTGAATTCCAAAAAAAAATACATGCAGTAATTTATTTTGCATGCAATGATGACATCATTTGCATCATTCTAAAGAGCTTCGATATAGACACTCCCACACATTTCCTGTACCAAAAGAAATGTAATTTGAAAAAAGTACAAACTACACGGAAATTATTGGATAAAAAATTACAATAGAAGCAACAATATGGAGTATGAAAGTTCTTCAAAGAAATTCACCTGGTGTAAGCCTTTCCAGTCCAAGCTTTCCTAGATAGCTACTTGACCGAAATTCCAAGCCAACAAAAAATTAGTTAAGCAAAGGAGAATTGTGGTCTTCACATTCAGAAATGTAAATGGTTAGTACTTAACAAAAAAAAAAAGAGGGAGAACATCCATGAATTCCATAAAAAAAAATTGGGGTGATTTATTTTGCATGCAATGATGACATCATTTGCATCAATCTAAAAAGCTTCCATATAGCCACTCCCACACATTTCATGTACCAAAAGAAATGTAAATTCAATAACATACAAACTACACGAAAATTATTGGATCAAAAATCACAATAGAAGGAAGAATATGATTATGAAAGTTCTTCATAGAAATTCACCTGATGTAAGCCTTTCGAGTCCAAGCTTTCCTAGGTAGCTACTTGACCGAAATTCCAAGCGAACAAAAAATTAGTTAAGCAAAGGTGAATTATGTTCTTCACATTCAAAATATAAATGGTTACAACTTAACAAAAAAAAGAGGGAGAACATCCTTGAATTCCATAAAAAATATAAATGAAGTAATTTATTTTACATGCAATGACGGCATCAATCTAAAACGCTTCCATATAGCCACTCCCACACATTTCCTGTACGAAAAGAAATGTAATTTGAAAAAAGTACAAACTAGACGGAAATTATTGGATATAAAAATCACACCAGAAGGAAGAATATGAGTATCAAAGTTCTTCATAGAAATTAACCTGGTGTAATCCTTTCGAGCCCACGCTTACGTAGATAGCTACTTGACCGAAATTCTAAGCGAACAAAAAATTAGCTAAGCAAAGGAGAATTGTGGTCTTCACATTCAGAAATGTAAATTGTTAGTACTTAACAAAAAAAAAAAGAGGGAGAATATCCTTGAATTCCATAAAAAATACATGCAGTAATTTATTTTGCATGCAATCACTCCATGTGCTTCAAACTAAAAAGCTTCCATCATATAGCCACTCCCACACCTTTTATGTACCAAAAGAAATGTAAATTGAAAAAAGTACAAACGACACGAAAATTATTAAATAAGAAAATCTCACCAAAAGGAACAATATGAGTATGAAAGTTCTTCAAAGAATTTCTCCTGGTGTAAGCCTTTCGAACCCAATCTTTCCTAGAAAGCTACTTGACCGAAATTCCAAGCGAACAAAAAATTATTTAAGCAAAGGAGAATTGTGGTCTTCACATTCAGAAATATAAATGGTTAGTACTTAACAAAAAAAAAAAAGAGGTAGAACATGCTTGAATTCCATAAAAAAAATACATCATTTAATTTATTTTGCATGTAAAGATGGCATCATTTGAATCAATCTAAAAAGCTTCCAAATAGCCATTCCCACACATTTCCTGTACCAAAAGAAATGTAATGTGAAAAAAGTACAAACTACATGGAAATTATTGGATAAAAAATCACAATAGAAGGAACAATATGAGTATGAAAGTTCTTCATAAAAAATCACCTAGGTAAGCCTTTGCCCATGCTTCCCTAGAAAGCTACTTGACCGAAATTCCAAAGAACAAATAATTATCTAAGCAAAGGAGAATTATGGTCTTCACATTCAAAAATGTAAATGGTTACTACTTAACAAAAAAAAGACAGAGAACATCCTTGAATTCCATAAAAAAAATATAAATGAAGTAATTTATTATACATGCAATGATGGCATCAATCTAAAAAACTTCCATATAGCCACTCCCACACATTTCCTGTACCAAAAGAAATGTAATTTGGAAAAAGTAAAAACAACACGAAAATTATTGGATAAAAAAATCACACTAGAAGGAACAATATGAGTATGAAGTTCTTCATAGAAATTCACCTAGTGTAAACCTTACGAGTCCAAGCTTTCCTAGATAGCTACTTGACCGAAATTCCAAGCGAACAAACAATTAGTTAAGCAAAGGAGAATTGTGGTCTTCACATTCAAAAATATAAATGGTTAGTAATTAACAAAAAAAAAAGAGGGAGAACATCCTTGAATTCCATAAAAAAATACATCATGTAATTTATTTTGCATGTAAGGATGGCATCATTTGAATCAATCTAAAAAACTTCCAAATAGCCACTCCCACACATTTCCTATACCAAAAGAAATGTAATGTGAAAAAAATAGAAACTACATGGAAATTATTGGATAAAAAAATCACACCAAAAGGAACAATATGAATATGAAAGTTCTTCATAGAAATTCACCTGGTGTAAACTTTTCGGGCCCATGCTTTCCTAGAAAGCTACTTGATCGAAATTCCAAGTGAACAAAAAATTAGTTAAGCAAAGGAGAATTGTGGTCTGCACATTCAGAAATGTAAATAGTTAGTACTTAACAAAAAAAAGACGGAGAACATCCTTGAATTCCAAGAAAAAAATATCAAGTAATTTATTTTGCATGCAATGACGGCATCACTCTAAAAAGCTTCCAAATAGTCACTCCCACACATTTCCTGTACCAAAAGAAATGTAATTTGAAAAAAGTACAAACTACACGGAAATTATTGGAGAAAAAAATAACACCAGAAGGAACAATATGAGTATGAAATTTCTTCATAGAAATTCACCTGGTGTTAGCCTTTTGAGCCCACGCTTACCTAGATAGCTACTTGACCGAAATTCCAAGCGAACAAAAAATTAGTTAAGCAAAGGAGAATTGTGGTCTTCACATTTAGAAATGTAAATGGTTAGTTCTTAACAAAAAAAAAAGAGGGAGAACATCCTTGAATTCCATAAAAAAAAAATACATCAAGTAATTTATTTTGCATGCAATGACGGCATCATTTACATCAATCTAAAAAGATTCCATATAGCCACTCCCACACATTTCGTGTACCAAAAGAAATATAATTTGAAAAAATTATAAACTACACCGAAATTATTGGAGAAAAAAATAACACCAGAAGGAACAATATGAGTATGAAAGTTCTTCATAGAAATTCACCTGGTGTAAGCCTTTAGAGCCCAAGCTTTCCTAGATAGCTACTTGAGCGAAATTCCAAGCGAACAAAAAATTAGTTAAGCAAAGGAGAATTGTGGTCTGCACATTCAAAAATGTAAATGGTTAGTACTTTACAAAAAAAAAATAGAGGGAGAACCTCCTTGAATTCCATAAAAAAAATACATCAAGTAATTTATTTTGCATGCAATGATGACATCATTTGAATCAATCTAAAAAGCTTCCATATTGCCACTCCCACACATTTCAAGTACCAAAAGAAATGTCATTTGAAAACAGTACAAACTACATTGAAATTACTGGATAAGAAAAACACAACAAAAGAAACAATATGAGTCTGCAAGTTCTTCATAGAAAATCACCTAGTGCAAGCTTTCCTAGCCCAAGCTTTCCCAGCTAGCCACCTAGTCCCAATTCCAAGCAAACAAAACATTTATTAAGCAAAGGAGAATTATGGTCTTCACATCCAGAAATGTTAATGGTTAGTAATTAACAAAAAAAAATCCTTGAATTCCATCAAAAAAATACACTAATTACATATGAGGAGATTGTATATTGAAGGTGTATCCTTTCTCTGGCTTCTGAAAAGTATGCAGTGTTAAGTGATAAGGTCTGTTAAAATCTTCTAGTGGATATAACCATTGCAAAACCAAAACAAAATCACACTAATGACATATTAAAAGATTGCAGAAATGGATATTTGATCAACATTCTTAACAGTTGGCATTAAGCATGCATATTTACAAGTTGCATGTGCTTCAAAGTTCTACTTTTAAGCAAGAATCTCTCTAACTAACTTCCACAGTTCTACAAGCATGGAAAAACATATAGGAACAACTCTTGGCGCGTATATAGGCAATTCAAAACTTCTAAGCTTCAAGTAGTAATTACATTTTGTTTAGATAAATTATAAAGAACAGACAAAATAAGATGAGGACATTCCACCTTGAAAGCATAAGATAACTTAGTTAAAGCATGGCATCGTTTGGATTACGACACAAGTAGCAGATATACCAACCAGAAATGATACAAGATATGTCAAGTTTGCACAGTGGACAAAAATGTCACCACAAAGAATAGTAACAAAATTCTATGATAATTGAGGGAATCACAACATGCTAGACTAGAAGTCCTCGTCCATCTTGAAAATATAGTTTCTTCCATCATCTTGCAGGCTTGACATAACAGATGCCTTCTGATAGGCCCTTCTCTCAAGGAAATTTGCAGAATGTGTTAATCCAATATAAATCAAAATAAAAAGATTTTGAAATTTAGTTTTCTTGAAATATAATGTTGAAAGATAAAATTAAAAAACAATTAAAAAGAGTAAAATACCTTATTCGAGTCCACCTGAGTTATCTTGCCAAACCTTTAACTTAGTTATAAGATCAAGATAATCCCATAAAAATTCAAATTAAACAAAACTTTGAAGCTTAATTCTCAAATCAACTCAATGTTTAAGAGTAAAACTAGATTTTTGTTTTTAAAACCAACAATGAAGAAAAATGACACTACATAAGATTGAGATTATTTCATAGAAAGAAATGTGAGAAAAAATGCAATTTTAAAGTCTCAACCAATAAGATGTTGAAATAAATGACATAAAAAGAGGCCTAATTTTTTTAAAAATGAAACCATACAAGGGATTAAAAAAAGTCAATTAAAAAATAAATAAATAAATATTAATTAACAGAATAAACATAAAATTTGATTAGTTAAAAAAAAAAAAAAAAAAAAAAGCTACATCAAATAAAATAAGAGGGATAAAATTGAAAAATCAAACTAGTTAAAAAAATTCAAAGCAAAAAATAAAGATAAAAACAAATACTGAGGAGATTGGAAACAAAATGTTAGATTGTACGATAATTGCATTGTTTTTATGAAAATCATACAGAATGATATGACAATTTAACATGATTTATTTACATCCATGGCATTTTCGGTTGCGGTTCTCGCCAGCTTCTACTAAGTTAAGTGTTTGTTTGAAAATGTGGTTAGAGTTGCTTTTAAAAATTATTTTCATTCGAAAATGCATCAAAATGATATATATTTTATTTATAAAAAATTATTTTTGACACCAACATATAAAAAGATCTAAAATACTAAAAACATTTAACACGCTCCTGTTATGAAAATACATCTCATTCTTCAATATCTAAAACAACTGTGCAAATAAGATTATCACATTATTAACAAGGGGAAATGGGGCACCTTCAAGTTAATCCTTCCTCAGATGATCTTGTTTCGAACTTCGTCAAGTTTTCTTGAGTATCTTCCCAGGAGTTCTGTCTAGCTCATCTGCATTTTTTCTCTGTGCATCAAGCGGCAAAGTTGGGAACTGCTCACATAGATCTCCACCAATCACATCCTGTAAAATTACCCCTGAGACTTGAGCATTCTTTTAGAAAATACCAGGTAGCGATATGGCTCAAACAACTCAGTGGTTTTAGTAACATTTTAAATTGGTTTTGAGAAACTATAATCAAACGAAACTATCAGTAATGACTTACCTTAACAGGAAAATAAGCAGACCTATATGCCATATGATCTCATCCACACAAAGGTTGGTGGTCGTGTCTCAAATGCATCTCCAGGTGTGAAAAGAAGTCATCATCATCTCGAGAGGTGAATGGAAGTAGGGCCCCCACGCTCCCCATCACTGTCCCGTACATAATGCATTCTCCACCCTGCCTGGAATTAGAGAT
Organism: Salix viminalis; assembly: GCA_029228465.1. NCBI lineage: Eukaryota > Viridiplantae > Streptophyta > Magnoliopsida > Malpighiales > Salicaceae > Salix > Salix viminalis. Next base: position 8,254,826 of record CM055429.1, on the reverse strand, counting down.
GCCTTCTACAAGCAATTAACCACATCACCAATATGAAACTGTACTATCTCCTCTACCTTGTTTGGACATCCATTAAGCTTTCCCTGCTCCCACTGTATCTTTCCGCCAGTAAGATCTCCTTCTATCTCATCACAAACATCCTATGGCAACCTCACAAAGTAGACATTCCCAAACTTGTCTGCACCAGCCATGGTATCAGAGTCTACATGGTATGATGCTGTAAGTCATCTTGGAGCACTATCATTAAAGACAAAAAGAATAACTGGAGAATGTGAGAAGGCTTCTCTGTTTTTATTATATTCAACGTGAAAAGAGAGTTTATGATTACAAGTATATATAGATTTTTACAGCATAGGAAAGACATAAGACAGGAAATGTTACTGACAAGGTAACATATCTGTCATAATTTGTAGTTTCTATCTTACTGTCTTAGATACTGTAGCGGTATGGCTTAAACAATCTATATACACCTATGAAAACCAAATACATCACTGAGACAAAAACGTACATGCAACAAATTGTTCCCGTTTGAAACAACTCGGTGGTTTTAGTAACATTTTAAATTGGTTTTGAGCAACTTTAATCAAATGAAATTATCAATAATGACTTACCTTAACAGGAAAATAAGCAGACCTATATGCCATATGATCTCATTCACACAAAGGTTAGTGATCTTGTCTCAAATGCATCTCCAGGTATGAAAAGAAGTCATCATCATCTCGAGAGGTGAATGGAAGTAGGGCCCCCACGCTCCTCATCTGCATTTTTTCTCTATGCATCAAGCGGCAGAGTTGAGTATCTTCAACCACTGCTTACTTTGCTTTCTTGGCCATACAATGAATGTTTCCCTTGAGTCTTTGAAGTACATCTCTAAAACCAAACAGCACACCTTTGAAGATGAGAAGAATTTTTTTCCCTAATCAAGGTGTTTGTAATGCACCATAACAGAAAAAGTCCATAGAATGCCCGTGCATAAAGATGTCTAGCAACCACAATTTGTCAAGCTGATCAATAGAACTTTTGGTTTGAGAATCAAACAAGAGAAATTTAAGCAGGAACAAGGGGGGAGAAATTACCTGCAGGGCTCAGATGTAGAGGAATTTACACTCTGCAGTTCCACAATAGGTAGGGCAGAGGGAGTGGAAGTGGGGAATGGTGGCTTCCTGGTGGGAGATGAATGATTACTACCTACAGGGCTCATTTGGGTGGCCATGTCCCTTCTTGAAACAGCACAAGATACATTGGTTGAAGCATGCAAAGAAAGAAACGGTCAAAGAAAGGAATTAACAATAAGTAAAAGAAGGCCTTCCTACCAATTCATTGATAGGGGGAAAAGGAATCATAAATTGCACAAAACAGAACAACATAACAAAAGACAGACTAAGTTGTATCTCCAAGTCAAAGAGGAAAGTCATGAGAAAGCCAAGAGTAAGAACAGAAAAACAGTACCCAGGACAGCTTCTTTCATTAACCACTACCCTAAACAACAGTTGATTAACATGCCATTCTGCAGAAGCAAGACAAATGTAAAAAAGGACTAAACAAATCATCACACACCAAGCATCAAACCAAGCTAAAAAACTTTAGAGGAAAAATCGCTAACTTCTTGTAGAATATCTTTCAAACACCTTGTGTGCAAGAGGCAAAGAACGCAGCTTAGACCAAACAGAACTCCTTACATGCAGATACACATGGTTTCAAAAATCAACTAAGCTCACACACTGTAGGATTCCTTTTCAAACACTACGTAAAGAGCTCAACAAACGAAAAACCTCATAGGTGGTTGAAAAGGCATAAAGACCAAAATTGATTTCAAATAATCATATCACTCATGAATGAGAATAAAAAAACATTGCCGTCAAAGAAATATATTGCAAAAATTGAACTGAATCTTTTACTTTGTTAACTAACTTATTTTCTTCAAATAATTCTAAGAATCCAGAATAAGAGAGAGAGAGAGAGAACAGGAATTACAACCACGGAAGCGAGAGATGGTAAGGTGCTCAAAAATAAAATCACATAGCTCCACGCAGCAAAACATACAAGTCCCTTTCTCACAACTAAACTAAAAACAACCATTAACATTGCCATTTCAATACAAGGAACATAGTGAGGCTCAACTCATGTTTTCACAGAGCATCATAAGAATAAAATCTAAGTTATGGCTGCAAGAAAAGGCATTTTGTTGAAAATTATTACCTAGAGGGATCACAATAAGAAAAATCAGATATCAGAGGGATTGGATAACACCATTTCACAGAACACCTAATTGCCACTTGCAAAAAAACGATCATAAAAACCCATTGCATAGCCTTCCGTTTCACAGGAAAAGAATTAGAACAGATAATGACAAAAGGATAACAAAACAGAGGCCCTAGCCCTATTCTTAGGGAGAAGAAATTCTACACTTGATCAAAACCCAAAAAATCGTATGGATCTTTCAATGGCGAATCAAAAAAACAAAACCAAGAAGATCCTGAAAATTGAACTGCTATTCTTTTTTAAAAAGTTCACAGCATCGAAACACGAATCTTTAATAACAAGAAAAAAAGAGAAGAGTAACGAGATAAATGAATACCGTTTGGTAGGCGTTCAGTAAGAGAAGGGGGAAGGTTGTATTGTTGCTGGCATGATTTGCCTAGAGCCCGCCCGTATTCTTGGACCGGAATTTCCCATGAAGGATCTGAAACACTGAACCTAGGAAAACTGCCATACAAACAGAACGAACGAACGAAAGAAAGAAAGAAGAAGAAGAAGACAGGAGAAGAAGAAGAGAGAAGTGATTTTAGTAGAAAAAATCGAATTGATATTTCGTACATGTATAACGGTCGGGTGATGTTTTTTACATGTATAACGGTCGGGTGTGCAGTGGGCCCATCTTTGCTAGGCCTTTAAATTTTTCCCGCCAAAAAAAACAACCCCCTCAATGGCTCAATCTTATTTATTCTCCAGGTGCGCATGCGCTGTAACTCTTCGTGTAATCGAAGCACTTATATTTGTTTTTGGATAGCGATTCCCAACAAATCTTTTTTAATAATAACAAAACTTCTCCGGCTAGTTTTCACCTTGTGAAGCAGAGGTGCTGTGACTTCTTGGAGCAAATTCAATACTAGAAATACTGGTAACAAATGGTAACCTTGAGTTTCATTGCAGATTCTGGTTTGCAATCGTGGTGTTGTGTTGGGTTTTGCTTCTTGGGAGGTAAATTTGATGGAGTTGGGTGTGGCTTTTGCATTGACTGGGGACCGAAAGCGTTTTCATTCGTGTAGAAAGATGAAGAAATGGTAGAAATCAAGGTTGGTTGGATTTTGGGATTTGTAGGCAAAATGAAGAGGACATCAACGGAGATACAGAGCGTGTTTAGTAGCTGGTGAAGGATCATTGTCACGAACTGACAGTGGAGAGTGAAGCTTAGCAGGAGAGGGAAACCAGAACTGGATTTGAAGATCTGAATTCATTGGATTAAACGACTGCGTTTTGTGCAGCCTAGTCATTAGAGTAAAACGACTGCGTTTGTGCAGTCCCAGTTGTTTTTAAATTCCTTAAACCAGCAGGCAAAATCACGTGAGTGTGCCACGCTGGAGGTTGTTATTTCTGCCTTTTTAAGATGAGCTTGACACTAAGAAGCTCAGTTTACGTGCATCGTCACGCACCCATTCAATTCATAGGATTGATTAACATGTCATTTTCATTGCATCAAGAGATTCATATTTCCAAATATGATCAGCAGTGTATATAATCCATTGTTCTTGAATCTTGTATTGCAGTTACTTTTATTCACGTTATGAAAAACTTGTAATCAGAGCTAAGACTGCATAATGCGTAACATTGACCAAAACATAATCTTGGTTGTTACGTGAGGAGGATAGAAATGAGTTGTCAAGTCGGGCCTCATCTGCATTCCAAAGGGGTTCATCAACTTTATTATATCTTCAGTAAGAGATCAAGCCACACGCTGTCGATCTCACCTAGAGTGTAATGGCAGAAAGCACATAAGTTTAACAGCTATGACAATCCAAGTCGTGACAGGCATAAACATGCTCTGTTTGTCATAGACGAATTTTCGTTGCTAATTATCAGCAACAGATACATCCGTTGCAGATAGATTAGCAACTACAAATTTGCATCTGATATTATTCTTTGCAAACGGATTTTAATTTTATCAGCAATGGATTGGGTAGTTGTCAATTGTCTATTTCTTAATAGTGTGTGAAATATTCTCTTCTCCATCTTCATCGTGATATCAACTAGGACAGAAAAGGAAGAGCAATATGGCAATCTAGCCAAAGGTTATGACAAGGTTAAGAGATTCCTGGTACATAGCCTTCCTATTGTGTGGATAACAGGAAGATGGTCTTTCATATTTGGGTCCAATTCTTCAGAATGCTGAAGTTTACAGAAGCTGAAGAAAAGGGAAGTACGAAAATTGAAAGTATCATGGAAGTATGTGACTTGAAGGTGTCACGGATGAGCAATTCATGGGACTTCAAAATGTCCAAGACTGAAACTTTTTTCTCATGTATTCAGATACTTGCCCCTTCCTCATTTTATAATTTTCAGCATTATCTCATGGTTTAATGTATAACAGAAGTGATTCATAATAAACCAATATACTATCTCACAACGCTCAGTTTTTCCCTTTTAACTTTCCGATAATATCAAACCAGAAGGTAGGATTGAAGGCAGGAAGTCTAGGAAAATAATCCCAAAAGAGGACCCGTATAGACTATAGATAGCCCTATAAATGTTGCAAGACCCTAGATGCGTGATAAAGGTTCTGTGTTCAAGGATATTTTTTTAACGCAATTCAAATAAATGACGTTCAAGAAATTGCCCAGCAGAACATTGGGAGAAGAAGAACCAGACCACTTTCCTAGGTGGGATTAACTGAGACCCTGAACCCCACCCCCAAAGCAAAAGAAAAGGAATAAAACAGCCAGAAAGAAAGGAAGAGAATCAGCAAACCAGCACATTTCATAAAAAGAAAAGTTCAAAAGCGAAATTACAGAAAGTTGAACTGAGATAGATTCAGCACAAAATATTATTGCATGAATACTTCGACATATCTGGAAATGAGAATGCCAATACAAATGGAAGCACCTTTGAATTGACACATGACATCATTATTTGAAACATTTTGTAAGAAAATAGTTGAGAAGAACTTTGTATTGACAATGATTGCTCAGCTTATAAATGGCAATCAGTATGGAGCTTTGGATTGGCAATGACTGCACAACTTTTAGGCAATCAGTATGCCTCTCTTATATAATGATATGATATTGTAACTTGGAAAGGAGACCGATGAGGGAAAGCCAAATTTCATCCCTTGGGTGTCTTTGGAATCGGGAAGATATGCTTGTTCACATGTGTCATACCAAATAATTGTTCTCTGTTCAAAGCAGGCTCAACATCACTTGTAATTCCATCCGCTTTTAAATTCAAAGCCAGACAGCAGGACATCTTCACAAATAATAAATAAATTTAAAAGAACGCACACAGTGTAAGCATCAAAACCACCATAAAACTGAAATTCTACTCGTACATTTATAGCTGTGCAACCTCCAAGCTGAAGTAGTTCATTCTTTATGAGCCCCCAGTTCAGCTTCAAGTATAATATAACAAACTAGTTAAAAAAAGGAGGTTTTCTGAACCGAGCCTTCAAAACTCTACATCCAGCATCATCTAAATGCGACAGAAAAGCACTTGCCTCCGTCGAAAACAAAGAAGAATACCTTTTATGCAACACGGTTCTGTTATAACTGGCAAATATTTAAATGCTGCTGTCAAAGAATTAAGTAATCAACTATGGATCGCAGATTCCCGAAAATTCCTCAACATTCCCTATCCCTTCAATCAAAGATAAATAGGTGCTATCATTAGGAGTAATGCCTTTGCCAATCATTTCTTTGAGGAGCTGTGCAGCATGATCTCCTTCCTCGTTTTTGCATAAGCCCTGTATCAGGGCATTGTAGGTGAGAAGTGTAGGGTTGAATCCTATACTCAACATTTCATCTCGAACTCTGAAGGCATCCTTCATATCACCTCTCTTACTATACCCGCTTATTAGAGTATTATAACTAATATGGTCAGGTTTAACCCCCCTGCTCTTCATCTCTTCAATAAGCTCTCGTGCTGCTTCAACTTTTCCCTCCCTGCAACGTCCTTGCATTAGGGTATTGAAAGTTACCTCGTCAGGGACAACTTTCATTTGATCCATCTCCTTCAGCAATGCAAATGCACGTTCCATATTCCCATTTGCACAGTGACCATCAATCAAAGCATTGAACATTATGAGATCTGGGAAAATGCCTTTCCGGACTATCTTTTCAAACAAGTCATCAGCCTGTTTCATTCTACCCCGTTTACTCAAAACATAAATCAGCGAAGTATAAGTTACACGGGTAGGCTGAACCCCTTTGCTTATCATTTCATCATGGAGGGTAAATGCTTTCTTTACATTCCCACATCTACAATATCCATTTATCAGTATGTTATAAGTTATAGAATCAGGAACCAACCCCTTCTCGTTCATCTCTTTTATGATACCATCAGCTTCATCCATCTTACAATTCAAAAACAATGCATGAATTAGCATATTATAAGTTGAAATGGTTGGCATTAAACCCTCCTTTACCATCTTATCCTTATAGCCAAAAGCCATCTCCAAATTCCCTTTATTGCAATACCCATCTATCAAAGTATTATAAGTCACAGCAGTTGGACGCAACCCAATTTCTTTCATCTTCTCAAGCATCCCAGATGCCTCCTCAAGTTTTCCTTCCTTACACATCCCGCTAATAAATGAACCATACGTGTACGAATCTGGTTTAACCCCCCTACATTTCATTAAATCAAAAATCATACGAGCACCTTCAACTCTTCCTCTTGAACAATATCCATGAATTATCGTATTATATGTAATAACATTAAGTTTAATCCCCAAGGCCTCCATGAACCCAATAAACTCCTTTGCTTTCTTCAACTTCCCTTCCTTGCATAACACATTAATCATTATATTAAACGTAACAACACTCGATTTAATCCTCAACTTAAACATCTCAGCATACAGAACCCATGCCTTCTCCGTCCTATTTGACTTCAAAAACAAACTCAACATATCATTACAAGCGTGAACATGAGGAATTACACCCTTTTCCTTCATCATATCGAAACACTCAAATGCATCATCACCCCTCTTCAATTCACAACAAGCCCTTATCAACAAATCATAAAGCACATAAGTTTTAAATCCTAGCACGCCCCTTGCAACTCCCAGCTCATTGAAAACCTCCCTGATACTATAAACCCCACTGCTAATTGTTTCTTTCAAGAGCTGCAACGTGGGTTTTGAGTTTGGTGCGTGAGAGATAACCGCCATAGCAAGACACTTGCTTTTGATATCAAGATCACGGAATCCAATATGGGTTACAAACTGGAAGGCTAAATCAGGGGTTTTATGGAGACTAGTGAGAGTAGATGAAATTAGCGAAGGAGTTATTTTGTTTGCAAGGTGTTTGATAAAATGCCACTGAGAAGAATGTACGGAGTCGAGTATTGCTCGTGGGGTTAGCTCTGCGGGAATGCTTGGAGACAGGGTTTGATTTTGTGGGTTATTAGTGTTTGGATTTGGTGTTGTTGAGAAAAATAATACATGGGAGTGACGATTTTTGGTGTTGTGGGAAATGGTGTTGCTGGTTTTGAGGTGGTTGTGTTCGGTGAGTTGATAAGTGAGCAGTTTGTGAGATTTCATGTTGTGTGGCGAGAGAATTGAGATTGTTGCGACCAATCTTGTTGCCAAAACTATAAAGAATAGAGAGGAACAGAATCAAGAGAAATACAAAACGCACGTATAGTCTATCCAGCAGTCAAGGCCCACGCAGCTCCACTTCAACCAGATGGGAGCTTGAGATTGAGGGGTCTTTTCGATCAGTAGAGATGAGCGTGCGCAGGCAAAACATATATATTAGATAAATGTTAAAAGCGAGAGGAGAGGTAAATTGATAAAATAACTTTTTAAATAGTGTAAATATTCTAATGATAAAAATCATTTAAAAAAACTATTTTTTGTATATCATTTAAATATTTTGTATATAATATAATTATATAATTAATATAAATAATTTATATAATTAAATAATTAGTTTTAGAGAACCTTCCAATATTATAATCCTCAATTTCACCTCCATCATCTGCAAAATTCACAGAAGCACTGCCAATTTAAACCATTGTTTCCAACACCCAGCCACATGAATCTTACCTAAATAGATACCTCGAAGATCAAGCTCCACAGCAAAAGGTTTCTCATTTACTTCACTGAACACACGCTTGGCATGCAGACACTACCTACCAGCAATAGCAGCACAGTATTCTGGCTTTTCCATTTGAGGTGCTACAAATAGCAGCTCAGGGAAGAAAAAAATTATTTTGATATCAAAATATTTTTTTTATTGGAGTGAAGAAAAGTAAACAGAAATGCTAAAAATATATTTTTTTATTTTTATCTCTTCAACTAGTATACTCGTTGGACTTGCTCTTAGAAAGAAAGATGGTGAGATAAGAATTTGACACTTTTTGTTGCGTTGTCTCCATGTAAGTGTTTTTTTTTATTATTATTATTATTATTATTATTATTATTTATTTCAGTAAGAAGATGACGTAAATTATAAAATTTAATAATAAATTATCTAATATACTAAAGAGGTCAGAGTAAGTTATTGTGTATTGGGAGGAGAATTACTATGGATTACAATAGTATTACTCAGTTTATTGGTCGGTTCGGGTCGTTTGGTTCGCCGATTTACTGATTTTTTTTGTTTTTACACAGTACAATAACGATTTTGTCCGTTGGAAAAGACAAAAAAAAAATACTAGATGAAGGGGTTCTACGATAATTGCACATTTTTGGTCTGGTTCGGGACGCCGGTTTTTTTATATTTTTATATTTCTTTGCACTGTAAAATAACCATTTTGTCCCTTGAAAAAAACAAAAATCATTTATGGCCGGGAGGGCTGCCACGGGCATTTCACATTTTTTTAAAATGGCTAAATACAGATATGCCTTCAATAAGACAAAAATAAAGAGTTGGTTGTAGAGGTGTCCTAGTAATTTACCATAATTTTTTATCATTTCTCTTGGGTTACTATGGGTGCGTGTGGCACACGCGGGCCACAGTAATCGGCTTCACGCCCTCTTCAGGCAGCGCGTGCAGTGTAATTAGCATTGCTTTGCAAGCATACGATCCTTAAAAAAAAATTACAATTAAGTTATTGTGCTTAAAGTAGTAGTTCATTCACAAACAAATTCATGTCAGTAGTTAAAACTCAACAATCAATTCATGCTTCAATAAACAACTAAAGATCAATGAAGGGACCATGATCAAGGTAAAAAACATAAGGCAAAGAGCAAAGGAAAATCTCCATAAGGGAAACAAACACCCCGAGCAAAACCAACCAAAGCCAAAAGAAGAGAGATCAAATTCTAGCTATAAAACCCTAAAATCAACCCTAGTTGCAGCAAAGAATGGGGTGTTTGACATTGTATTTCAAAAATGTTTTTGAAAAAAAAATTAATTTTTATTTTTTACTTTAAATTAAAAAAAATAGTGTTTTTAGATCATTTTGATTGCTGATGTCAAAAATAATTTTTAATTTTTTTTTAAAAAAAACATATTTTTAATGCATTTTTTTAACGAAAAACACTTTTAAAAGGAACCACAACTATACTCCCAAACAAACACAAAAAATCAACTCATATTCTAGGAAGAGAAGAAACATGAAGACCAATTGTGCAAGTCCACGATACTTTGAGTCTTGATTCACAATAAATTTCTCACATCTTCTATAGTTTTTGTTAATTTTATTGTTAATAAATAAAAGCTCGTCTAATATTATGGTTTTGTGATTTACATAGTTTTTTTTTTTTTATAACAAATAACTTTTAATAAAAATAAAAGATATAACTTACTACTAATAGAAAATTTTAAAATAAAACTATAAATTGGAAAAATATCATTTTTTCCCTGAATAATATCCATATATTGTTTGGGTCTAGAAATATAATCCATATATTAATTATATTTTAGTCTTTAATTTCTAAAATATATTTTAATTAGGTTATACTTAATTGAATTATTCTAATTTAATTTCTGACTAATGATTTGTAATGTGCATGACCTATTATGATGCAATCCAAGCTTCAAAATATTCACTAGAGATTCCGGTTGCTCTAATTACATGGCTAAGCTAAGAGGTTCAAATATATTTTCAATAGGCTTCTTCAAGATATGTGGGCTAAGGTGGACTTCAAAAGGATATTAAATAATGAGGAGCAAGTCATGATCAATCTGATTCATGTTCAAGAGGGCTTTATTGGTGAAATCAAGACCATTACACAAAGAATTGAGAGAAAAGAACTTGATTTGGTCACTTTGACCTTTCGATACCTTTTTTTTAATATCATAACTAGAGATATAGGTTGAATTTGGAGGTTATTCAAGTTGGAAAGGAAAGTAGATTTCTATACCTTTCCATCGGTAAATGCCATGCCTTTTAATTCTTTAAGACGAGGGATAACTATCTATTTGAAGTTGAGTTTTGCTGCTGAACGTAAAATACAGAAATAACCGAACTTGTCTTACTAATTAGATGAACTAATAAACTTTCATTTTTTTGCAAGGAAACACTTGTTTGCATTTTTTACTTGTTTATTTTAATTAGTATATAAAGTTCTAATAAATATTCAATACTTAAAAGAGCAACAACCAGAAATATTTTAGAAACAATGTTTTGATGGAATAAAAATTCTATAATTATAACAATTTACTAATTTTAATTGCAAAGCATTTATGTCCTATGAACTTTATCTTCTCTAAATTAATAAATCAAATATTAGATTCATTAATCTAATATTATATGAATAAATTAAGCTTTAATTTATAATAAATATATATATATATATACATGAATATAACTAACTGAACAATTGCATGACATATTAAACTAACAATAAAAAACAATACCGTTCAAAATCAAAAGAAAAGAAAGCAAATGCTAACTATAATATCCTAATATCCTAAAATCAACCCAAGTTGAAGCCGTGAGAGAATCAACTCATTAGGAAGAGAAAGAGGTGAAGACCAATTAAGCAAGTTCATGATATTTTTAAATTTCTTAATATTTTAAAGTTTTTGTTAATTTTAAAGTTAATAAATAAAATTTTGTTAATATTGTGATAACAGTTTTTTTAAATAATTTTTATTTGGAAATAAATCAAAATAATAATTTTATTATTATTTTTTTAAGATTTATTTTTGACATTAAAATATCAAAATAATTTAACAGTACAAAAATAATAATTTAAAATAATTAAAAAATTAAAATATTTTTATAAAAACAAACAATTCCAAGTCTTTTGAAAATAATTTTCACTTGGAAAATATTAAAATAATATTTTTTTAAAATATTTTTCTGATATCAGTACATCAAAATTAAAATATTTAAAAATACAAATTTTTATTTATTTAGAATAAACAAAAGAAATTTTAATTTTTTTCTACAAGTATTTTATGTGCTACTAATCACCCTCTAAATCCATTTTTCATAGTTAAAGTTCAAGTTTATTCAACAAAAACCCGTCTATTCTCTTATGCACCAAAACAGAGCTCAAGTACAGAAGGTGAAGCACCGAAACGAATCAAAATCCACTCTCTCGCCATGCCATAGAGATGCAGCAGCAAATTTTCAAGAAATAAATTATGCAAGGACTTCACCACCAACAACAACTCGCTGCTCTCCTTTCCACTGCTCTCCCTAAAGACCCCCCCTCAACCGCCGCCGCCGCCGCCACCACCACCACCACCACCACCACAACAACAATCACCCCTGCCTCAACAACAGCCAAATCAACCAACTCGGAAAACACTGACGACGACGACTCAGCTCGACTCGGTGCCATTAACTCGCTCCACCGCGCTATTCTTTACCCTCCGAACTCACTCCTTGTTTCTCACTCCGCTTCTTTTCTCTCTCAAGGATTCTCTCAACTCCTAACTGACAAGTAAGGCCTCTCTCTCTATTATTTCATTAACCATTTTTTTCTGAGAAATAATTATATTCTCCTATAAATCTTTCATCGCTAGAGTAATTTAAATTATTTGGTTTCTGTTGAGATTTACCATGTAATTTAAATTATTAATTGCGTAGTGTAATTAAAAAATGTTTCTAAATTTACCTATATTTGAATTCAATTATTTAGTGCCTAGTGCAACTAGTTATGTAACTGTGATTCAGGTCATATGCCATTAGGCAATCGGCAGCGACTGCTTATGGGGCATTATGTGCTGTGATATGTGCGATTCTAATTGGATCAAATGGAAGGCAAAACCATGTTATGCTTGGAAGTATTGTTGACAGGTTAATTGGTTGGGCTTTGCCGTTGCTTAGCAATGGTGGTGGGGGTGATGGGACTACGGAACTGGCATTGGAAGGGTTGCGCGAGTTTCTTAGTGTTGGAGATGTTGTGGGTATTGAGAGATATGCTTTGCCTATCCTTAAAGCATGTCAAGAACTTTTGGAGGATGAGAGAACCTCCTTGAGTTTGTTGCATAGGCTTTTGGGTGTATTGACTTTGATTTCGATCAAGTTTTCTAGATTTTTTCAGCCTCATTTTCTGGATATTGTGGATTTGCTTCTTGGTTGGGTGTTGGTGCCAGATCTTGCGGAATCAGATAGGCGTGTTATCATGGATAGTTTCTTGCAGTTTCAGAAACATTGGGTGGGGAATTTGCAGTTCTCTTTGGGATTGTTGTCAAAGTTTCTGGGTGACATGGATGTATTGGTTCAGGATGGGAGTCGTGGAACACCAGCACAATTTCGGAGGTTGTTGGCACTCCTTTCTTGTTTTACAACAGTGTTGCAGTCCACTGCTTCAGGTTTGTTGGAAATGAATCTACTTGAACAAATAAGTGAATCTCTTAGAGTGTTGGTTCCTCAGTTGTTGGGATGCTTATCCATGGTTGGAAGGAAATTTGGGTGGGCAAAATGGACTGGTGATTTGTGGAAATGCTTGACCCTCTTGGCTGAGATACTATGCGAAAAGTTTTCCACCTTTTATTCGCTTGCACTTGATATCTTATTCCAAAGCTTGGATTCACAAACCCGGGCTGAGAAGATCACCTCCTTTCAAGTTCATGGTATTTTAAAGACTAATCTTCAGTTGTTATCTCTACAAAAACTTGGTCTTCTCCCATCATCAGCTCAGAAAGTATTACAATTTGATGCGCCCATATCACAGCTGCGTTTGCATCCGAATCATTTGGTGACCGGAAGTTCTGCTGCTACTTATATTTTCTTGCTTCAGCATGGGAACAATGATGTTGTTCAACAGGCAATTGGTGTGCTAATCGAAGAGATGGAGTTACTGAAGGCCATGCTAAATGAAACTTTGAATCTTGGAGGTGAGAATTATAGCATTAAAGATTCTAAATCCTATTCCAAAACAGAGTTTTTAGCGTTGATGAAATTTGATTTGAAAGTTTTGTTGACATGTGTTTCCTTGGGTGGGGGGAGCAGCTTGATTTGCCAACCAGAACTTGCTGCCATATATGTAAAGAGGTCGGATATGCTGACTTCTTTTATTGTTGAGAAATTGGATCCCTTTAATTTACCTATTCAGGCATATGTGGAGTTACTGGTCAATGTTATCCAGACAATGGAGAGGCTAACCACAGTTGAATTCTTGAGCAGGTGGTCCATAAGAAATCAGATTAGCCAGACTGCTTCTTTGGATGACACTGTTTATAAAGTGAATAATGTAAATGGTTTCAGGGATGATATTTCTTCTGTGATAATTGAGCATATAAGGAAGTACAGCGCGTTCCTCATCAAAGCTATAAATGTTTCCGCCCCTCTCACAGTTAAAGTGGTAGCCTTAGAGTGGATCAAAAAATTCTCAAATAATCTTATTGCCATCTATGAAAATTCAAATGTAAATACTTATTTTGATGAAGCATTTGGATACGTTGGTGGTATTGGCGGTATTATATTTTCGGTATTTGACGCAGCATTTGACAGTGAACCAAAGGTGAGGTTGCAGGTTGCATCAGTTCTGGAGGCGCTTTTGCAGGCAAGGCTTGTACATCCCATTTACTTTTATCCCATGGCTGAAGTGGTTTTGGAAAAGCTTGGTGATCCAGATGTTGATATAAGGAATTCATTTTTGAGACTGCTTTCCCATGTCTTGCCAATGACAATGTTTGCATTTGGTTTACATGACCAAGGAACATCCAGCACCTATAGGTCCAATGCAATTGTTTCATTTAACGGTTCAAATCTGAACTGGAAGCAAGTGTTTGCCCTGAAGCAATTAAGACAGCAACTGCACTCACAGCAACTTGTTTCCATTTTGAGTTACATCTCCCAAAGATGGAAGGTGCCTCTTTCTTCTTGGATCCAGCGGCTCATACATAGCTGTCGGAGTTCAAACGATCTTGTTTTGGGTCATCTTGAGGAAACACATACATTTGTTTCTGATGTTCTTTGGTTGAACAGAAAACTGGATGATGATATTCTTGAAAGGATATGCTTAGTTGATAACTTGGCTGGTGCTTGGTGGGCTATTCATGAAGCTGCTAGATATTGTATTGCTACACGTCTTCGGACTAATCTTGGTGGGCCTACTCAAACTTTTGCAGCACTGGAAAGAATGCTTCTGGACATTGCACATGTGCTACAGCTTGATATTGATCAGAATGATGGAAACCTAAGTATAATAGGCTCTTCTGGTGCTCACTTGTTACCTATGAGGTTGTTATTGGATTTTGTTGAGGCTCTAAAAAAAAATGTATATAATGCATATGAAGGGTCAGCCATTTTACCATCCACTTCTCGCCCGAGTTCCTTGTTCTTCCGGGCAAACAAGAAGGTTTGCGAGGAGTGGTTTTCTCGTATATGTGAGCCAATGATGAATGCGGGGTTGGCACTGCAATGTCATGATGCTACCATTCACTATTGTACTGTACGTTTGCAGGAACTCAAAAGTGTCTTATCTTCATCTTTGAAAGACAAATCCAGGGCACAGGCATCTGACAACCTCCATAGCATCAGGGATAGGCTGTTTGGAGACGTTTTGAGGGTTCTACAACACATAGCATTGGCTCTATGTAGGAGTCATGAACCTAAGGCTTTGATTGGTCTACATCAATGGGCTTCAATGACATTTTCTTCCTTGCTTATTGATGAGAACCAGTCTCTAAGTCATAATAGAATATTGGGGCCATTTGCATGGATCACTGGCCTGGCATACCAGGCAGAAGGTCAATATGAAAAGGCTGCTGCACACTTCACTCACTTGCTTCAGAATGAGGAATCATTGAGCTCTATGGGCTCTGATGGTGTGCAGTTTGCTATTTCACGTATTATTGAAAGCTACTCTGCTGTATCTGATTGGAAGTCCCTAGAATCCTGGTTATCAGATTTGCAGCAACTGCGTTCTAGACATGCTGGAAAGAGTTATTCTGGTGCTCTAACTGCTGCAGGCAATGAAATCAATGCAATTCATGCCTTGGCACGTTTTGATGAGGGAGATTGTCAGGCAGCTTGGTCATACCTGGATTTGACACCTAAAAGTAGCAGCGAACTTACACTTGATCCTAAACTGGCCTTGCAAAGGAGTGAGCAAATGCTTTTACAAGCAATGCTGTTTCTCCATGAGGGGAAGATAGAAAAGGTACCACAGGAAACATGGAAGGCCAAGTTAATGCTGGAGGAAATGTTGTCTATTTTTCCACTTGATGGTCTGGCAGAGGCAGCACCATTTGCTACTCAGTTGCACTGCATCTTTGTGGTTGAAGGAGGTCACAAGCATAAGGAAAACCAGGCCAAATCCAAGGAACATCACTCAATATTAAGCTCATATGTCGAGTCGATTCAGTCTTTAATAAACAGAGCTCATCAGGATTGTAATCCATGGTTAAAACTCCTCCGGATTTATCGAACCAATTGTCCTACTTCTCCAGTCACTCTAAAGCTGTCTATGAGTTTGTCAACTTTAGCCCGTAAGCAGGGAAACCTTATGTTAGCAACCCGTCTAAATAATTATCTCAGGGAGCATGCATTGAATTGCTCTGAGGAGAGAAATTCTGCTTTCCTATTGTCAAGGCTGCAATATGAGGACTGCATGCTCCTGCATGCTCAAAACAAGTTTGAAGATGCTTTTACAAATCTTTGGTCTTTTGTGCGCCCTTGCATGCTGTCTTCTGCATCTATGGTTTCTAATTCACATAATAATATTTTGAGGGCTAAGGCTTGTTTGAAACTTTCAGAGTGGTTGAGGCAGGATTATCCAGATTTGAGTTTGGAAAGTATCGTTCTCAATATGCTGACAGATTTTTATATGGATGATGCTGTTTCACCTGACAGAGTTGGTCACTTAGTCAATGTCCAGAATTTCAGCTCCAAACCTAGTCTGGCTGTGAACATTGAGGAAATCGTGGGCACAGCTACGAAGTTATCCACGCAACTTTGCTCCACAATGGGCAAGGCATGGATTTCTTACGCCTCTTGGTGTTTCACTCAAGCCAGAGATTCTCTCTTTAATCCATGTGAAGCTGTTCTCCGCTCGTGCTCTTTCTCTCCTGTACTTGTTCCAGAAGTCCAGCCTGACAGATTCAATTTAACTGAAGTTGAGCGGACAAGAGTGCATTCTGTGGTCTTGCGTCTTTTTCAGCACAAGGGTGACGATTCTAGTTGCTGCAGAGAGGGGATTTTTTGGCTTGATTCTATGCAAAACTCAATAAATGATAAACCAGTGGTGGAGCAAGTAATTGACTTAATTGAAGCTGCAGCTGGTGCACAGGGTGCAGAAAACTCTAGTGGTGATTCCCTTTCTTTTACTCTTGCATCTCAACTGAGAGCCTTTTTCCTTTATGTAAATGCTGGCTTAGGAGAAGCCAACATATCATCTGCAGTTGATGATTTAGTTAGTGTATGGTTGTCTTTGAGAAGGAGGCGAGTTTCTCTGTTCAGTCATGCAGCCCGTGGTTTCATGCAATACCTGACATATTCATCTATAAAGGTTTGTGATTCTTGGTTAGCTGGCTTTGAGGGCGAGTCTTTAAAACAAAAAACTGGGAGTTATACTCTGAGGGCTACCTTGTATTTCCTACATATCTTTCTCAATTATGGAGTTGAGTTGAGAGATGCAATTGAACCAGCTCTTTCATCAATTCCTTTATTGCCATGGCAGGTGGGTATCTCTGTTTAAAAATTCTGCATGGCAGGCTGATGCCTATTATCTGTTTATTTCTTGCTCTTTGGCTAAAAATATTTTACAAAATCTTCTGCTGTTTGGTAGGAAGTAACTCCCCAATTGTTTGCTCGTTTAAGTTCTCATCCTGAGCAAGTGGTCCGCAAGCAATTGGAGGGTTTATTGATGATGTTGGCTAAGCTATCTCCTTGGTCCATAGTGTATCCGACTCTGGTTGATGTGAATACCAATGAGGAGCCTTCAGAAGAGCTTCAACACATTCTGGGTTGTTTGGTAATGGAAATTCTTTCATTTAACTTGCTAGACTCCATTGCATTTGTTTATTTACCTTGTAGATTACTGTTACCATTTAGTCTGGTAACCTGAATAAATGTGTTTTAGGCTATGCCATCGATGTGGCTTATCTAGGCTGCAGTTATAGGTAGTCTACATGGAAAAAATACAGATAGATATACATGATTGGGAGCTGGTTGTGATTTAAAAAGATTGAAATTGTTGGGTGCATAGGGTCCTAATCAGGCATTATTGCCTGATGATTTTAATCTCAAAGAGTCTGTATGCGTGCTGTCAAGGATAAAGTTCATTGCAGTGAAGATCTTGCTGGGAGTTTTGTTGATGGCAAGACTACTTGCTTATGGAGATGCAATAGGTTCAAGAAGTCATGATAGGTGAAATGAAAGAGAAACATGGAGAAGGTTGGCTTGTATAGTTGAAGCATAGTAGCAAATCATTTCTTAGGCTCTCAGCTTTCAAATCTATTGCTAACTGAATAGAATCTTTATACAAATGGATTCACCTGGTTATTATAAAGTACACTATTTGACCTCAATTCTAGAGCTTTTGAACACCTTTTGTCCTAAAAAATTAGAAAAAAATGATCACAAATCATCTCAGATGCTTTCACCATCGACCTTATTTTGCATGCCTCAAGATTGCAAATGACACATTAGTTTTGGTTGCATGAGGATCTCTTTTTACCATGTCCTTTATTTAGAAACCTTGAAAGTTTGGAAGCTAAGCTGTCAAAGTTTGGGTTGAGGATGTTACACCAATTTTATGAGGGTTTAAATAAATTATCATGAAAGCAACAATTTTTTCCAAGTCAAAAGTTTTTGAAATATGCAAGCTTCTTTGAGATATATCAGTGCATCTCTGATCATAAAAAAATGTATCTGAAGATCTGTGTATCGTCTTAATTTTCACTTCATTTTGTTGTTTTTTACTCTCAACTCTTTTCAGCTTTGGTGTTGGATTGTCCTGGTTTTTCACATTCAGGATACGAACAAAATTAAAGCATATTTTTCATCCCATGCAGAGAGAGCTTTACCCAAAATTAATTCAAGATGTTCAACTCATGATAAATGAGCTTGAAAATGTAACTGTTCTTTGGGAGGAACTATGGCTCAGCACACTTCAAGATCTGCATGCAGGTAAATGAAGTTTACCATAATTAGGCTTTTGTTGCTGGGAGCACCCATTTGAAACTAAGCTTGTCATGACTCCATGATGCATCAGAGTTGAGTTTTATGTTGTGATTTACGGCACTTCTATATGGACTACTTAAAAGTGTGTAACATGTAAAACTATATAATTCATCAGTATGTGTTTGTTGGAACCTGAAGTTGCACTCCAGAAACTGTTGTCCAAAGTTCGTATGTGTAACATGAAATAAATAGGTTTATTGTTTTTATATGGCATATTCCTCAACTGCAATCATGAATTCTTGCAAGGTTGTGTCATAATCTCGAAGTTTCTTACATGCAATGGGTATACCTGATGAGTATTCATTTCCTTTAGCTACTTCACAGTTTTTTCCGAAGCTTCTTTTTATTATTTATGGGGCAATCTAACTGCATTTTCTTTCAGATGTGATGAGACGCATAAATGTGTTGAAAGAGGAAGTTGCGCGGATAGCAGAGAATGCGACTCTAAGTCAGATTGAGAAGAACAAAATTAATGCTGCTAAATACTCAGCCATGATGGCCCCTATTGTTGTGGCCTTGGAACGCCGCCTTGCTTCTACTTCTCGGAAACCAGAGACACCTCATGAATTATGGTTCCATGAGGAGTATAGAGAACTTCTGAAATCAGCCATTCTGTCATTTAAGACTCCACCTGCTTCTGCTGGTGCATTAGGAGAAGTATGGCGGCCATTTGATGATATTGCTGCTTCCTTGGCATCTTATCAAAGAAAGTCGTCAATATCTCTTGGTGAAGTTGCACCCCAGCTGGCTTTGTTGTCATCATCTGATGTCCCATTGCCTGGTCTTGAGAAGCAAGTCACAGTATCTGAATCAGACAGAAGTTCTACTACAAGTCTCCAGGGAATTGTTACAATCACTTCTTTCTCTTCACAACTGACTATCTTTTCAACCAAAACAAAACCTAAGAAACTTGCTATACTTGGTTCAGATGGTCGAAAGTACACTTATCTTTTGAAAGGGCGAGAAGATTTGCGTCTTGATGCGAGAATCATGCAGCTTCTGCAGGCTATAAATGGTTTTCTACGTTCATCTTCTGCAACTTCTAGGCATTTTCTTGACATACGTTACTATTCAGTGACTCCAATCAGTGGCAGGGCTGGTCTTATCCAGTGGGTGGACAATGTGGTGAGCATATATAGTGTCTTTAAGTCCTGGCAAAACCGTGTGCAGCTGGCACAGCTCTCATCAATGGCTCCAGCCAATTCAAAAAATCCCGTTCCTCCTGTTCCTCGACCAAGTGATATGTTCTATGGTAAAATCATACCTGCACTTAAAGAGAAAGGCATTAGGAGAGTCATTTCACGAAGAGACTGGCCCCATGATGTCAAACGTAAGGTTCTACTTGACTTAATAAAGGAGGTTCCTAGACAGCTGCTTCATCAAGAACTCTGGTGTGCCAGTGAAGGGTTCAAAGCCTTCAGCTCAAAATTGAGGAGGTATTTGCTAACAAACTTGGAAAATCTCTTTCAAGTTTCCCCCCTTCTAAGTGCAGGCCTTGTACATTATATATAATTAGAAGGCCATAGCAACCTTTCATTCATCCTAGTGGATAACTTAAACAACCATGCTACTTGTTTTAATTGCAAATAGAACCTTAAACTTTGACTATTTTAGGTAATTGAAATCTTTTGTCATCAACTTTACATAGAGCCATCCAAATCAAGTCTGTTCTATACCCCCAGTCTTGGCTAACATTATTTTGAGCCTTCCTCTTGTGATTGTGGCACTTCACTAATCTGTAATCTGTTCTCATTGCTTATGATCATCCTAGATAGCTTCCCTAACTGCTTGTATTAGCTCCACTTCTAACTTGCCACATTCATTTGTATCTTATATTTATCTCCTGTGTTGCAATTTTTTTAACCTCCCCCCACAGCTCATAGCAGTAAATTCTTTCTTTAGCATACTTTTTGCCTCTATATGTGTGCGTTTTGTGATTTTCATGCATGCAATAATAAACCATGGAGAATTTTTAGTTGGACAATAATTGCAACACCCTCTGAAGATTTGCTGTTACTGCACTGCATGCATGGAAAAGAGCATTATATTGACAATTTATTCAACCATTATATGGTTACAAAATTTAGGCCAGATTAGTTTCAGATGTCCATCTGGTTCTCCTTCACTAGATTATCCTAATGAATATATGAAGTGGTTGACGAGTGGTAGGTCAAAAATTGACACAGAAACTGGAGCTGTAAAGTAGTTCTCGTCGCATTTTTGTTTGAGTGGCATTGCATTCGTGGCTGCTCTAAATTAAACCACTTATTCGGTTCTTTGCTTGTAGGTACTCTGGTAGTGTTGCAGCCATGAGTATGGTGGGCCACATTCTGGGTCTTGGAGATAGACATTTGGATAATATTCTTGTAGATTTTTGTAGTGGTGATATTGTACACATTGATTATAATGTTTGCTTTGATAAAGGGCAAAGGCTAAAGGTGCCAGAGATTGTTCCATTCCGCCTCACCCAGATGCTTGAAGCTGCTTTGGGATTGACTGGAGTGGAAGGTGCCTTCAGAGCAAATTGTGAAGCAGTTGTTGGTGTTCTAAGGAAAAACAAGGATGTGCTCTTGCTGTTACTAGAGGTTTTTGTTTGGGATCCCCTTGTAGAATGGACAAGAGGTGATTTTCATGATGAAGCAGCTATTGGGGGTGAAGAAAGAAAGGGCATGGAGTTGGCGGTTAGCTTGAGTTTATTTGCATCTCGAGTGCAAGAAATCCGTGTTCCGCTGCAGGTATTTAGTTTCAATAAACATCAGCTTGTGTACTTTGTCCCTTTTCTGAAAGATGGAATGGGTATTTCCTTGAGGTCACATGTATTTGAAATTCAAATTATCTCTGAAATCATGTCACTCATTTTCTGATCTTGGTAATTGGTACCGTTAGCAAATTGCTCAGGATTCTAGAATATTTTGAATATACTGCATTGTTTGCAATTCACCTGTCTATAATTTTCAAAGTCCCATCGACCACCATTCCCGATCCAACTAGCTCTGGAACTTTTAATGTATAAATAAATTTTATGTTATGTTATGTTACTATTCTATCATGGTTTTATCTTGGAATGTTGACATATAGGTAATGCTTGATGTCTTCTGATTATGACAGGAGCATCATGATATTTTATTGGCTACCTTACCAGCTGTTGATTCTGCTCTTGAGGTAAGAATGGATATTACCAGCATAGTTTGTGCTGTTGCTATTTTATATTTATTAGAGAATAATATTAAATCATATTTGGGGCCTTGCCTAAAAGTTTAAGCTTTTAGGTTGAGATGGTTTTTTGACATGGTATCAAAGCGTTGTTGACCAAGTGGTCATGAGTTCAAATCTCACCACCCTCATTTTATTTTCTAGAAATTAAGCACAAGATAGCGTTGTTGACCAAGTGGTCACGGGTTCAAATCTTACCACCTCATTCTATTTTATAGAAATTAAGCACAAGATAGTGAGGTAGTGTGGGCCTGTGCAGGTTTCAAACCCAAAAAAATTTCATATCTTAGAGCCTTACCTAAAAGTGTGCGGTTTTAGGTTGAGATGGTTCTTTCACAATATCATTTTGAATAATTGATTTCTTCTTTATGTTCCAGGGGTTTGCTGATGTTCTAAATCAGTATGAGCTTGCCTCTACTCTGTCTTATCGAGCTGATCAAGAAAGGTCTAGTCTTATCTTTCATGAGACATCTGCAAAGTCAATTGTTGCTGAAGCAACTAGTAATCTGGAGAAAACTCGTGCATCATTTGAAATTCAGGCTCGAGAATTCACTCAAGCAAAAGCTGTAATATCTGAGAAGGCTCAAGAAGCTTTAACATGGATGGAGCAACATGGAAGGGCCCTTGAAGCGTTGCGGAGCAATTTGCTTCCAGAAATAAATTCCTGCATAAAGCTGAGCAGTATGGCTGATGCTTTGTCGCTTACATCTGCAGTGCTGGTGGCTGGAATTCCACTGACCATTGTTCCTGAACCCACACAAGCACAATGCCAGGATATGGACAGGGAAGTTTCTCAGCTCGTAGCTGAGCTGGATCATGGACTCTCATCTGCTCTAACTGGAATCCAAATATATTCTTTGGCTTTGCAAAGAATCCTACCACTGAATTATGTTTCAACTAGTACAGTACATGGCTGGGTTCAAGTGTTGCAGCTGTCCTCTAATGCCCTTTCCTCTGATTTACTCTCTCTTGCCAAAAGTCAGGCTGCTGAACTCGTTGCTAAAGCACATGCAGATGATATCAATTCTGCTAAACACATTCATGAGGATATTTGTCTAAAGGTAGATAAATATGCAACAGAGATCAGGAAAGTTGAAGAAGAGTATGCTGAGTTAGTGGACTCTATTGGCTCAGAGACTGAATTAAAAGCTAAGGATCGTCTTCTGTCTGCTTTTATGAAATACATGCAGTCTGCTGGTTTGGTGAGGAAAGAAGACACTAATTCTTCTAGTCAACCAGGACAATTGAAATACAATGCAACTAGGGATGCCAGGTCACCAGTGGACCTGGAAGACAAGAAGGAGAAGGTATTGTCTGTTTTAAATATAGCTGTAAGCTCCTTGTATAATGAAGTAAGGCATAGGGTACTAGACACATTCAGTAATTTTGGAGGAGGAAGGCAAGCAAATGACAGATTTAGATCTATCTTCTGCGGGTTTGAAGAGCAGGTAGAGAAATGTGTACTTGTAGCTGGATTTGTTAGTGAATTACGGCAATTTATTAGTAGGGACATACCTAGTGTGGATGCAGATGTATACCATGCAAATTTTTATTCTGAAAGAAACTGGGCATCCACATTCAAATCCACTTTACTTTCCTGCAAGAGCTTGGTTAGGAAAATGACTGAAGGTGCTTTATTGGATGTCATGAGATCTGCTGTTTCATTGAATTCAGAAGTTATGGATGCATTTGGGTTTATATCTCAAATCCGAGGATCCATTGATACAGCACTGGAGCAATTCTTGGAAGTTGAATTAGAAAGGGCATCCTTGGTTGAACTAGAAAATAACTATTTTGTTAAGGTTGGCCTTATTACTGAGCAGCGGTTGGCTCTGGAGGAAGCTGCTATGAAAGGTAGAGATCATCTCTCTTGGGAAGAGGCAGAGGAGCTCGCCTCCCAGGAAGAAGCTTGTAGGGCACAGCTGGACCAGCTTCACCAAGCATGGAACCAGAGGGAGATGCGAGCTACTTCCCTTGTAAAGAGAGAAAATGATATTAAAAATGTCCTGGTTTCTTCTGAATGCCATTTTCAATCTATACTTGGTGCTGAAGAGGTAAGGGAACCACAAGTTTTTGGAAGCAAAGCACTTCTATCCACACTAATAAAACACTTCTCTGAATTGGAATCAGCTGATAAAGTATTTTCCTCTGGTGGTTCTGCTGCTTCTCCCTCAAATGAATTTGTTAACTTGGCAGATTTGATGAGTTCTGGGCACTCAATGTCTGAATACATCTGGAAGTTTGGTGGCTTACTGAAGAGCCACTTATTTTTCATTTGGAAAGTTTGTGTTGTTGACTCTTTTCTTGATTCATGCATACATGATGTTGCTTCATTTGTGGATCAAAATTTAGGATTTGACCAGCTTTTCAACATTGTAAAGAGAAAGCTTGAAATCCAGCTTCATGAACATGTTTGTTGCTACCTGAAGGAACGAGTTGCTCCTGCTTTCTTAGCTTGGTTAGATAAAGAGAATGAACAATTATCAGAAGCAACAAAAGATCTTTCTCTTGACCAAGTGAAAAAGGATACCGATGCCATCAGGAAGGTGCAGATCATGCTTGAGGAATACTGCAATGCACATGAGACTGCTATAGCAGCAAGATCAGCAGCTTCCGTCATGAAAAGACAGGTAAATGAACTCAAAGAGGCTATTCACAAGACTAGCCTAGAAATTGTCCAGTTGGAATGGGTGTATGATGGGTTGACCCCTTCACATAAGAGCAGAATCACATTTCAAAAGTTCCTTTCCAATGAAGATAACTTATATCCCATTATCCTAAACCTCAGCAGACCTAATCTGCTGGAAGGTTTGCAATCAGCCATAACAAAAATCGCTAGTTCAATGGACTGCCTGCAAGCTTGTGAACGAAATTCTGTTGTGGCAGAAGGGCAGCTTGAGAGAGCAATGGGATGGGCTTGTGGTGGACCAAATTCAAGTTCAACTGGAAATGCTTCAACCAAAACTTCAGGAATTCCTCCTGAATTCCATGACCATCTAATAAGGCGACAGCAATTGCTGTGGGAAGCTAGAGAAAAAGCATCAAATATTCTTAAAATCTGCATGTCTATATTAGAGTTTGAAGCATCAAGAGATGGGATTTTTCAGATACCAGGAGAGGTTTATCCAGCAAGAAGTGGTGCTGATGGCAGGACATGGCAGCAAGCTTACTTGAATGCACTAATAAAGTTGGAGGTTTCCTATCATTCTTTTACTCGTGAGTTCTTGTTTATCTAAATGGCTAGCCTATGAATAGAAATCCCACTTTGATATGCAGTGTACTTATTATCTGTTGATGAATGTAGGCATCGAACAAGAGTGGAAGCTTGCACAAAGCAGTATGGAAGCTGCTTCCAATGGCTTGTACTCAGTAGCTAATGAACTCTGCATTGCATCTCTTAAAGCCAAGTCAGCTTCAGGTTACAGTCCTCTGTTTTTTAGAACAAACTCCTTTCCTTTCCCATATCTGCACATGTAAGCATCATAGTAATGCAAGAAAAGTTAAGAACAGAAACCCTAGTACAGGCAAGGTATGGTAGAGAATACCAAGAAAGATACTAAAAGAAACAATGAACTAAATGGTGAACACCACAACTTTCAATAACTTTAGAATGGAAATAGGGAATGAGAACACAAAGGCACTGAGATAACAAGTTCAAGAACATTAACTTAGCTTATGCAACAGAGGTTTAGTAGCCTATAAAATCCGGTCATTCCTCCCTCACCATGAATTACATATGATCCACAATGAAATAGACTGCCAATCCTTATCTGCAAAGGAACTTTAATTTCTCTTATGTCTTTGCTCTTTCTACAAAATGTTTGTGACCTGATATCCTGATCTCTGTCTTCAGGTGATTTACAGAACATTGTTCTTGCAATGAGGGACTCTGCATATGAAGCCAGTGTGGCACTGTCTGCCTTTAGTCGCATCTCAAAGGTCCATACAGCCTTGACTTCTGAATCTGGTAGCATGCTTGAAGAGGTATTGCAATAGATGACAATAATATTGGTTCTCTCTATCTGGTGTGTGTACAGTGGGCAACCACGATCAGCACAGTACAAATGGCCTTGGCCCCTTTTTTATCATTTCTAAACAAGACTTCATTCACATTGTAACCAGTGGGATTCAACATGGCCTCCTTTTAGTAGGAAAGTATAGGTTTTGACATTTAGCATCATTTTTTGTTTTCTGCTTTGTGATTGTGCATGCGTGCATTTGTCACAGTGGGTAGAGGTTAGGCTGGAATACTTTTGCAGTTGATACTGTATAGGGAAATAGATTGTAGTTATCTACATTTATGGTACTTGATTTTGAATTGCAAGAGCAATATCTGATGTCTACCCTGATACAAAACCTGCAGCTAAGCAAAACATTATGCTTTACTGGAACAAATTCACTTAATATAACATGCTGGGGATAAGGCAGGGTTTAGTTTCAGATAGCAAGTCACATTCCCAATAATGTTTTCGGTACTATGACTACTATCTATTTTTTAGATATATTTTTAACTGGATGGTAGTGTTGAGAAGTTGTGAGAACATCAAAATAAATTGCGTAGTTTTAGATGACTGACCAAATACAGGCATGCTCTAGCTATTCTCTTTAGCCTAACGAGTGGATCCTTCCCCTTAGGATCAATTATGATTTATCTGAACTACAATGCCATTTGCCCAGATGTTGTAGAATGTACTGTCAAGCTAATGATCAAGCGTTCAAGTGTGTGCTTACACATGCAAATACACAAGGTTATAAAGATTTGAACTTTGGTCAATGTAACAGGATCATGCAATAATGAAAGCTTAAATCAAAGATATAAAGATGCAAATTGAAGAATAACAAAATTTTCCTCTTGTTAACTGAACTCAAGTTAGTTCATCTTAATCCTCAAACTAGGTGATCTTTGCTTAATCCTCTTCTCTGGCATCAGTTATGAGATTTGTAGTAATTTGTCTATGAATCTAGTACAACTGCATTTCAAATACAATCAAATTTCATCCACAAGACCATGATAATATATTGCTGTGTTATCATTGTTCACAAACTTAGGATGTCATCTTTTGTTGATTGTTACCCACTAAGGCACTGATTATCAGTTTCTATGTATGCCCTTTCATCAATTTTGTGTCTTGTTCTTTTACTTTTGCAGCTGCTATTCTCATGGACAATTGTGACTTGGGAATTGCTGGTGCCTATGGTTAAAATTTATATGCTGTTAGTAACGTTATGATTCTCTTTAGGTTCTGGCCATAACAGATGATCTGCATGATGTTCATACTCTTGGAAAGGAGGCTGTTGCATTCCACTGTTCTCTCATGGAAGATCTATCTAAGGTGTTCTTCTCAATTCATATTCTGGATTTCTCGAGTGCATGCTTTTGAGCTAAAATCAATCTCTGTAATAACGGTGTCTTACTTTATAACTATATTAAATTGAACTGCTGTCTTGCTTTTGATATAGGCATGCTATGGAGTCATGAATGTATCGCTAATTTTATTTTATTTTTTGCTTTTGGGCAGGCAAATGCAATTCTTCTTCCACTGGAATCTTTATTGTCAAATGATGTGACTGCTATGACAGATGCTATGACCAGGGAAAGAGAGACCAAGATGGAAGTATCTCCTATTCATGGTCAAGCCATTTACCAGTCTTACTGCTTGAGAATTAAAGAGGCTATCCAGACATTTAACCCCTTGGTACCTTCACTTGCATCATCTGTGAAGGGACTGCATTCGATGCTGACAAGGCTTGCACAAACTGCTAGTCTCCATGCTGGCAATCTTCATAAAGTAAAGTCTTGTACTTAGATTAATGTCTTTTGATGCTACAATTTGATAACACTAAGATTACTGAGCATAGCATCCTCATGTTATTTACATTTTTGACAGGCTCTTGGAGGGTTAGCAGAAAGCCAAGATGTGAAGTCACAGGGAATTAGTCTGTCCGGGACAGATCTTGACAATGGTGCTAATGCATTCGATGACAAGGGAAGAGAGAGCTTCTCTATATCTGACAATGGGAGTGCTAAAGATCTCATTAATGATAATGGACTTTCCTTGCAAGATAAAGGATGGATATCTCCACCAGATAGTGTATACAGCAGCAGCTCAGAATCTGGCATTACCTCAACTGAAGCAAGTCTTCCAGACAGCTTACGGGATCCAGAAGAACTAATAAGACAATCTCCTGGTGGATTTGGTACCAGGGCCGTGACTTGTCATCTAAATTCTGCACCATCTTCTCAAACTAGTTGCCAGGAAATCTCAAACCATGGTCAGTCAGGATTTAATAGTAACAATGGTTCTGTCACAGGAATTGGTGAGCTAACTGAACATCTGAAATCTCTGGCACCACCAAGTGATGAAGCTGTATATGTCCCTGTTGAGCCCTCACAACCTTTGGATGATGAGAGCTCAAAGGAGAAATTTGAGGGCAAAAATGATGAGGTATCCTCATTAAACAAAGTTAAAATTGAAGATGAAAATCAAGAATCTCCTCATCCTAACCTGCAGACTGGTAGTCGAGTGGCCAAGGGTAATGTCTAATACAAGTCTATCTGTTACTGTCTTTCAAATTCTATATTTACTCTAAGTGCTAACATATATTTGTGTGGATGCCCATGCATGTGCACGGGTATTGTTTGGATGAGATCTTTGAGGTATGGAATCTGTGGATGGGATCTTTACAAATCAAATCCTTTCAAAAGTTCTTGAGTTGAAAATTGAAACTGTTAATTTTCATCACCCATTGTGTAATCACAATAATTATGCATATTTGGTCACTATTTTGCCATAAGAATATGAAATTAGATCTCATAAAACTAGCAAGTTGAATTACAGGATAATCTATGTCTAAAGGTAATAAGGTTTGACATCCCAAAAGGTATGAAGCTAATTAGTGAGTATCTTTTTATGCAAGGATCTTCGTGTCCAAGCCTGTAAAAATATAGCCTGTAGTTATGATTTGAGTATGTGCTATATATTTAAGCAATATCTATCATTGTAAGAAAACACTTTGGGAGAAAAGATATTTCAGAGATGTAGAAACACTGATGTGGTCCAAAATATACTTCATAGCAAATTGTATGGTAAAAACAAGTCACATGGATTACTCATTTCATTGACTAATTGTGCATTACAGATGTCATATAATATATAACATAATTTTTGGCTTCCTAAATTGACCTTGACTTTTAGTTCCTTCACAAATTGTATGAAGAAACAACGAGTTATCTCTTGATCAATCATATTGCAACAATTTGCAGGTAAAAATGCCTATGCTATGTCAGTGCTAAGGAGGATTGAAATGAAAATAGATGGTCAAGATATTGTGAACAACAGGTACTTGGTTTCTTTTAAAATCTGTACTCGTCAGTGGATTTATTTTAGAAGGTTCATATTCTTTCCCTCCTTTTCCTCTCCTAAAGGAATCATTTTCTTGTGTCTCAGAGAAATAAGTATCGAAGAGCAAGTGGATCATCTGCTGAAGCAAGCAATGAGTGTAGATAATCTTTGCAACATGTACGAGGGTTGGACACCATGGATTTGAACCTGTGAAGTCTCTGCCTAAAAGCGGTCAAATTCTAATGTGATGCGGTCAGGAATTTATATGGCGGTTCATTTGATCATAACACCGAACAGGTAGGCTCATATCCCGAAACTTTTTCCTGCCTGGAAATCAAACTGCTTGAATTATTGCCTCACAAGGCCCAATCTTTTGGCTTCAGGGTCAATGATTCCCTTTGCAAGAGCTGTCGTTGCCAATTTGGTTAAAGATTCTGATAAATTGGCCATGGTCACTTCAGAAGTTGCTATCCATGTGTGTGATCTATTTGGCGTATGCCTCTGCCCTTTGAAGAATCAGCCACTTTTGAGGTACAAGGCATCCTCCAAGCCAGGCCCAAACAAGATGTCTCATCTTAACACTGTGATGTGGCTTGTAAGATTCCAACTGGTCTGCTTTTCACCAGTACTAGAGTTTCCACCGGGACTCAAATTTTGGAGATGCGGTTCCTTCGCACAATTGCTGGCAAGGTGGTTTCAACCAGTCAACTCACAGACAGTTGTGTTCATGGCCAAAGAAGCAATTGCTGGCAAGGTGGTTTCAACCAATCACCTCACAGCCAGTTGTGTTCATGGTCAAAGAAGCAATTGCTGTCTCATCTGCATCAAAAGATTCTGGTTTTGAGCAACCCTCTGGCATGTTGCTTCTCAGTCAGATCGGTACGTGCAAATATCAAATTGCAATTTCAATTTCCATAAAAAAAACACTCTGGAGATCAAGCAACCATCAGCACCATTGCACAGTGTACTAATCGATTGCAATGTTATTTTTGGTTCTGTAAAGCTAGGTTTCTATATAGTGTGTATATATATATAGTTAGATATTTTTCCAAGTTGTAATTGTCCCTAGCTAGGGCTGCTGTATTTTCTTTGCAAATGTTTTCCGATGACCTCGCCGTTTCACCTAATTCAGTGGGTTCATGTTCGGAGTGTTGTTGAACAGGTCTCCTGTCTTCATAATCTTCTGTGCTCAAATATTCAATTATTATAATCTACCTTTTGACTCAAATATTTTTCTTGGTTCATGGCATCGACATCCATATTTATATATGATTTATTTATAATTTATAAACAAGAAACTTTATAAAGAATACCACTAGCTTGCTGGGTTATTGAGATTTACCATTGGAGACAAAATGGTTGGCCAGATGCCACAGTAAACAACAAGAACGTGTGCGGCCTAAGTTAACCCACAAAACCGCTTTCTAACCTTGTTTATAAGAACCCTTGAAGAAGAACATCTCAAATAGCAACCACACATTACAAGCTTCAAATATCTTTCACTAAGATCTTTCAAATATATTTGGCAATGTCAGGACTTGTGGATATTTGGTCTAGCGAGCTTGCCAAGCTTCGTGAAAGGGGGCAGACGATTGGGTCAAGTGGCTCGAGCCCTACAAATGTTGAAGGAGGCTTACGCTTGGTAAAGTCATTGCCTGCTATATTCAGAGGAATGCGATTCAATTCACCTGCTTTTGACATGTTCTGAGGCTTCACTTTCCATGCTTATCGACTGCTTCATTGCTTGAAGGAGACTGTTACTGTGACCTTTCCTTCAACTTTTTTTGTGTTTTTGTTTCCAACTCTGTAAAAATGGCTCGTGATAAATTTATGCATTGCAGCTCTTCAATTCAAACTTCTTTCCCTTCCAGATCAACTATAGAAAATAAACAGTCGAAGCAATCCAGCAAAAAGAAAAAATGAATTGGCAATGAGGGGCAATACCTTTTACCAAGCCCAGCCTCTTCCTGTTAATCTACTTCAAAAATTCTCGATTCAATTCTTTAATCGACCTGAGTTTAAAACTTGACTAATAAAAAAAATATCAAGAAAGAAAATAATAAGATTGAAAAAATAATAATCTTAGGCTGACCTAAAGCGTAGTCCAGTTTAGATGATCCAATCAAATTATTAATTCAACAAAACAACTTTAATAAAAAAATTCGAGGATAAAATTTAGAAAACAAATGAAAAAACTTTTGACCCGATTATTTATCTAAAATAAATTTAAAATTAATTTGTGTTGAGGTTATTTTGACATGATTTACATAACTTGAATGATCTAAATACAACACAAACAATTATTAAAATGAAAATGGGATGAAAAAATAATAATAAAGATAAAATTAAAAAAAAGGAAAAATTGGGCACTAAAAGAGGAGCTAGAGCTAGATTTTTCTTTTATATATATATATAGACAATGATATGTTTAAATCTGATTAAATAAAAATATCTTTTTGAAAATATCTCAAGAGATAAAAAAACAAATGTGGTGCCAAAAAAGTGACAGCTGTGGGATTTGAACCCACGCCCTTTCGGACCAGAGCCTAAATCTGGCGCCTTAGACCACTCGGCCAAACTGTCTTTCGATGTCATGTAATGTGTAAGCTATTTACTTATTGTAATAGTAAACATAAATCCCATCCGACTGGAAAAGGACGGGTCGGCCGCCGGAGGAGGACCCATGTATGGACCCTTTGTTTGTATTCGGGCATTTCCTTCAAAAAAAATGGAAGCTTCCAATAATTCTGTGGGCTCTGACCCATCACGGTGGAATATTCAAATACAGGGAAATTATATCCCTTCTTGGCTTCTTCCCATTTTTAACATTATCTAGGAGCGACCACAAGTAGATTTTTCTTTTGGTTACTTAGTCAACAAAAACCACTTGTTCTGAAACTGCACACGCAGCTCACCACACCTCCTCCCCTCTATATAAACCCTTCAGCTCCACCCTCTTCTCTCATTCAGCAATAAAAAAAAGTAACATTAAAGAAATCAGGGATCAATCTTTTGAGGGGGAAAATGTCTGCGGTTGTGGATATATGGGTGAGTGAGCTCGCAAAGCTCAAGGAGAAGGTTAGGCCACCAAGAAGGTCCTTGTCAAAGCCCCAAGAGGGGCTAGTTGAAGAGGAAAGGGAAGTTGGAAAGCGCAAAGTGGTTCAGAGAGAGACTACAATGTCCGAGGCCACTGTCTGCTTGCTCATGGACAGGTTCGCACCTGTATGATGGATGAACCAGGGATGTCGAGAAATGTCTGTGGTTCGTAGTATAGAATCTGTAATGCAAATAGACTTGTTTGTACTTTGTAGGGCCTCTCTCTTTTACTGTTTGATTTGTTTCTTCTACATCTTTAGCTGCAATAATGCTCGAGTATTTAGTTGATCCAAGAGCAGCGACTGCAGAATTTGAGAATGTTTCAGCTTTTCAGAGAAATGCCATTCTTTCATGTTTGAAATATTTGTGATTTAAAACTCTACTCTACTGTCCTTCCCTTTACATGAACAATATACACGAATTTTGCGAGGAAGTCCAGTGAATAGCAGGCCGTTTTCCTCTATTTCCCTTCAGGTCGACCTTGTATGTGATTTGATTACAGCATTGTTGATCATGAGGATGAGCTTGCCTCTATGCTAGTCGAGGATAACTCGTTGTTGAGGTAGTTAGGTTCCTCTTGCTTCCACTTCAGAACCTCTCTTGCATATTTAAGAGCTTCATCGACATTATCAGGTTCCAAACCAGTAGTGGCTAGTGAAACATACAACTTCCTGTCAGTGAGATCTTTGAACAATCTCTTGAACTTTACTGCAATATATTGGAAGGCACGATGTGCCAATGAAGGACTGGTGCTTCTGCTGCTGTTGGGATTGTAGCCAATCACAGGATTGAAGTCATCAAACCATTCGCATTGCGTCAGCGGAACCTGATCAATCTTTTCCTCGAGCAGGTCAAACTTATTCAATATAAGAAGGAACTTCTTCTCTTCAAAAATTGGATGAGTGGCTGTGCGTTCAAATAGCTGCCTGCTTGCAATCATCTTGTTGATGAGAACTCCATTCTTGTCTTCAGAAAACTCATCATAATCAATCAATGAAACACAAAATAAGACAATATCAACATCTTCAAACATCTCCAGCCATTTGCAATTTCCTCCGAGGGTTGTTGGATGAACTCTGATAAGTTGATACCTGGCAGGTGTAGATGTCCCCAATTATGTCAGGGAAGGAGTGGATGAATCTTCTTTTATTTTTCTTTGAAGGAAAAATAAACCGTTTCTTTTTATTATTATTCTGATCATGACAAAGTTAACGATTTATAATACATAGTAATCAAATACGGAATATATGATAGCAAACTTCTATAAGAACTCCCCTCGCAAATATATTATATGGAGGAGAAAATGAAAAACATTCAGACATAACAATTCCGAATTATTGAATCATATAAAAGAGACGTTCTTTATTGCACTTAATGACCCTGAGAAGGAAGAAAATAGTGTGGAAGCTGTAAATGGTGCGACTTTGATTTTAGCAGTGACTTCTAATCAATTAGCAGTTGGCAAGTAAGCAATTGTATTTGAAGCTGCAATTTAATCAGAA
Source organism: Salix viminalis (assembly GCA_029228465.1). Lineage (NCBI taxonomy): Eukaryota > Viridiplantae > Streptophyta > Magnoliopsida > Malpighiales > Salicaceae > Salix > Salix viminalis. The sequence goes on along the minus strand of CM055429.1, from coordinate 8,220,925 downwards.
ATGGTAGTGAAGAGATTTGGACATATAACAGTCCTGGTCAGGAAATGCAGGGCACTATTAAAAAATTTCACGCAAAAAATGAAATCAGCAATGTGCAAATAGAACTGACCTCAGCAAGGGATCATGCTGATTGCCAATATTCTCGCAACAATCTGGAGCCAGGTTGGGAAATGAAAATTCCATGCTAGAAAGCCCTTTGGATGAACTAAAACCCTCAGCATACAGAATGTCCATGTCAGATGGCTGATAGTCTGGTCTTGCAACCTCGACTGCCTAAGAAGGAAGACATCATAATATCTTAAAGACATGATAAAAAGTTGTCATACCAATCATGTATCATGTACTTGCCACATTCAGATTCTAATGATTCTACCTCCTCACAGTAATAGGGTCACAATTCAAGCGAAAAAGATTTAAAAAATTGAATCAACCTTAGACTTCTAATGTTCAAGAATTATTCAAATAATAGAAAGAATGGCTTTTATTTCATCTCCCCATCAAGTCACATGTATGCCAGCTATGCAGCGCAAGACGAAGAGCTCATAACCATCAGAAAGCTTGATGTTTTGAATAAGAGTTTGAACACACACACACACACACACAAAGAAAATAATAAAAAACATATTCTAAGAATTGTAAGAACAATAAAAGGCAAGGACATAAAGCATGTTTTACCCGTTCTAAGAAATAAGTAGCAACCCTTGGTAGCATTTCGAGTTCATTCCTCCTGTTGTATGTGGCTTGGAAGGCTCCATCTCTCCACAACTCCTCAACATACGGTCCGTATTCACAAGCAGCAGCAGGGATCATGGATTCTAAATTGCCAGATGCTATTACTTGGAGGAGCCAATCTGAGAAAGCTTTCAGTCTTGGGCCAAAAGAATAGATTGTTTTACGGTCAATCTGATCTGTAATATAAGTTAAAACTAAATAATTTCAGATCATAAATAATTCTAAATTGCTGGAGTCAATTTTTACTCCAAACCTGTGATTTATAGAAGATAGGAAAATAGGACGGTCAAATTAGCTAAAATATAAAAGCAGAATCTTGTAAAATGGGAAGAAAAATAAAAGGAAAGGTGGATTTGAAACAACAATCAAACAAATTCATGAATACAACTGATGCTAGAATAAAATACGTTTTAGTATGATTTCCATATATTTTTTAAGGGAAAAGATAAAATTCAAGCAACCCCTCTGTGTTAAGACATAAAATGAATAACCAAGATTGCTTTAGTCAGCAAGGCTTGCTAGGTCTTCAGAGAACTTTTGGGTCATATAGCATAACTCGTTCGTGCTTTCTTAAAAATGATACCCAAAACCAGCCTTTGGGACAAGACCTGGGATCACAATTCCTACTTTTCTTACTTCATTCGTCCCCAAAAAACTTGCACCTTACATTTTTTGTTTCCAATCATTAAACAAGCACTGGATGTCACACTACAGCGAAGCTTAACCGGTCAACAAACCCTCACATTCTCTCCAAAAATCTTAGAACATTATACCCTAGTTTATTGAACCTAGCATGTTGCATAGGTTTATCAAAACCAGTCAGAAACCAATGACCACTTCCAAACATTTAAATATCCACTCAAAATGATTCAATTTTTTGAAAATCTGTTGGTTGACAAGTGTCAGATAATCCCTATTTTTTTGCAAATTTTAATAAATTTGACATGCGGTACAATCTACCTCATTGGTTTCCATTGCCTTTTATTCCATGGATCAGGAGACAAAATCCAATCTAGTTACCATCAAACTTCTACCCGAAACCAAGAAAGGACAAGAAAGGAGGAAGAGGAAGAGAGAAAGCTCAGATTCATCTTAAAAAATTTACTCACCATGAAGCTGCCAATATAATGTTTAAGAGCTTCACAATCAATACAGTACGTTAGCAGTCTCTGACTATAATGGATGCTGATGATTTAGCTTTCAGACTTCCAACAGGAAGTATTCCTGTAAGTCCTTAAGCTATAGAGATTTTTTATCACAGTACAAGAACTGGAAATTTATTCACCATCCACATATCCTTGCACAATTTTTGCAAAACAGTGGAGAAAAGACCATAGATCATTAGCTTCAGAGAGAAGAAGATAAAAAAAATCAGTGTGTTTTACCTAAACAACTATGCCGGTGCACAATCTTTTGTCTTTTATCAATCAAGCATTCTTCTTCAAATCTTTCACACCCCTCAAGCAGTATACCCAGATAGCCATACAAATTGCATTGAATAATAGACTTGATACTTTGACGCTCATCTTCAGAAAAAGGAATGCTATATACAATTCTTGCCTGAAAAAACAAATAATTAATTGAATGTTAGGGTTCTTCTTGTGCTACCGAAATGGAGGCAGAGTTTAAGATTGTGAAAATAATTATCAGACAACAGTTAGAAGCAATTTACAAGTTGCATTTCCTGTTTATGTTTAACATGATGATAGCAGTTACACTGCAATGCAGAGTAAAATTATTCATGTTAGTATGTAAAGCAGTATGGAGTATCTTTTACATCTGGATGGCATGATGTTGCGCAGGAAAAGCATATTCCACAGTTTGCAGGAAATCCATAGCATATGCATGTCAGAAGGCATGACCAGGAGCTAGGACAGCATTGCATTGTTCAGGAAATGTATAGCCTCTGCACAAAGGCTTGACCTTGTGATACGATGCTATAACCTTGCAACAAAGGCATGGCATATAATGTATCATCTAGGAAGGCATAACCATGTCCTGGAAAGACATAGCCTTCGGCAATGAAGCTATGCCTTTAAGGAAATGGTATGGTAGGTATGGTATAATCTTGTGTTAGGGAGAAAAGGACTTGTGCTTGAATGGCATAAACTTGCACAGAAATATGACTTCTTTAATTGTATGCATGTTGATTGAGTGCGATAGCTTGCGGAACAGATTATTTAGTGAAATTAAAGAGGACAATATGAACAGGACAGAATGAAAAAACTGATAGTAGCCGATGCAATGAAGATCACTGGTACTAGCAACCTTCTCCTCTGCAAATAGATCATAATTGAGCACAATAACATCCATTGAATAATCAAACTTTATGGAGACTTAAGAGCTTCATCTCAACATGATCTAGGAGCAATATTAAGGATTTCAAAAACATAATCAACTTGACACAGGCATTCATTCACGCAAGTAAGAACACACAAGCGTCCAATAGAACATTTCACAATTTTTTTTATGACTTCGCATACGGGCAATTTTTGCATGCTCTAAAAAACATAATGTTGTCTAAAACTCTAAAATTAGGTGGATTTTAACTGTGAATATAAACGGAAATAATTTTCCATGGATTCAATTTTTTTATATAATTTGATTGACTCTCTAGTTGACATAAAGTTCTTCAAATGGCAGGCACCAAGGAGAAAGTTAAGGTGATTATGATATGGAAGGAAATTGGAGAGAGTGACTTTATTACGAGCCGACAGAGCTAGATTTGTCACACATGAATAGAAACATAAGCATAAGACTATGTTGTTTCACTCCACTGATCCCTTACCTGTTTAAATATGGTACATGTGCCGGATTTTTCAAGACCAACCAGAAGAAGCTTATGGAGTGTTTTCTGCTCAAGGTTGTATGCCATAACATCATTCGCTCCTTCCCCACTTGGACTGACAGAATCAGGAGGAGTTGGCAGAGATAGGACAGCACAAATTAGCTTTACTCCAGTCTGCAAAGAAAGTATTTCCATTATTGCTTAAGTTTTGATATTAAGATCAGCAAGTAATAAGCATAAATGCAAAAGCAGGGTGGGATTGAACCAAATCAACAGATTTCCCCAGTACAAATGCAAACACACCTTTCTCCATATTATTCCTTTTATGTTATTCATTCCCTCTTCCTGATAAGCCCCGTCTGCACTAACCCAAAGGTGAGTTGCTCCTTCACATTTCACCCCTGCCCACTGCAAAGATTAAATGGAATGGCATCAGTCTTGCATGCTGAAGAAAATCATCATATAAAAAAACCAGATAGTGTCCAGCATAGCAACCTGTAGCATAATGAGCTCTGCTTTAGTTATCTGGCGATTATTTATCATTATGTTCGTATTTCCATTGCTAGCACCTTCCAGGATGTGACCCCCGACAGTCAATTGGGGATTGATTATTTGACAAGGTTTGTGTCCTTCCTGTTCAAGGATACCACAAGAATAAACACAACGCAGTACCACAAAATTGAGGTAATTTATATCTAAACTGAAGGAAAAAAATTAAAACAAAGGGATATTCACCTTTCCCCATAAACCAGATACTTTATCGTACCAATAGTATCCTGGTTTTAGTTTTTTGGGTGGGTGTGAACAGGTCTGCAGCAGGAATAACTCCTGTTTGGAAAGACGTTGTCGATTTACATAAATGAGTTCAGGTGGTAGCTGATTCCTCACACATGATCTCTCAGAACGCATTATCTGTTTAACTTCATCCGCAGGCAACAGTTGCTTTAGCATCCGAGAGCTTTTACCCAAGGTCTTTCTCCTTGACTCATCAATCCTTTGACCAATGCAAGTAACACATTTTCTTCCTTCTGGCATTGATCCCATCGCTCTTATCACACAATTTGAACAGTATTTTGCACCACAAACAATGCAAACCTCCTTCTCCGTAAGCCTACTTCCCTTCATGCAACGATAGCATGTCCCTTTCTTCCCAGGCCTTACAGCTGTATGCCTCTCTGAAACACTACTGTCAGTGGTAGATACATCAAATTCATTGTCTACTGCATCATTTGATTCAGGATCACGGAAAGTTACAATTGATGACCTTCGGACATGGCCAGGAGCTTCTTCATTATGATCCTCCTCTTGGCAAGAAAAAATCTCAGATGAATTACAGTGTGAGCTTTCAGATCCTATCGATTCATATTTTGCGGGTTTCATATAATCGTAAAAGTCTCGACCTTCATTTTCGCTACCATTGTCAGGCAAGTCCGACACTTCCAAGCTTCGTGGTAATTCATCAGAACAAACACAACCACTGCAAAAATCCAATCTACCAGAACTTCGTATTCCATCAGATAACTTTGGTCCACACTCATCGTTTGCACAAAGCGAAGCACTCGAGTCATCTACTCTAGATGCTTCACATGGCAAGCAATTTCCATCCATGCTTCCATTAGTTTCTAAGGAAACAGTCCTATCTGAGACTAAGTTAGGCTTCTTGGACAGTTTCCAGAAAGACTTTACAATAGGCTGTACAACTGGCAATGAAACATCAGTCAACAGTGAGCCTGAATCAATCGCAGGAGAAGCGATTGGTATCTGCTCAAAATCAATAGGCACTGCTCGAGGAACATCACAGGTAACCAGAGGGCCAGAATATGCAGCAGCAAATGAGAATTCAAAGCTATTACACGTGTCGTCGTAGTCATTCTTTTCTACATGAATCGGAGACCCAATAAGCATCCTCAGAACCCCAGCCATCTTATAATTTTCTTCTTCTACATCTAAAACTCAACAACAAGAAACCCTAAAAGACACCAGCTTTCTCAACAACCCATGAAGCATAGCCACTAGAATCAAAACCCACCAAGCAAAACGAATTCTATCAAAAACCCATGAAGCAAAACCACTCAACTCAAAACCCCATGGAGCAAAAAGACCTACTTTCATTACCCATAATCAATTATACCAAGAACCCATGAAGCAAAAGCAATACCTCCATAAACCCAGTAAGAAAAAACATAGAAAAGCGGCCAAAAATAAAAGGGAGATATAGTGATTCGAAACCAAAGTCTACTTATTGAAAGTGGTTTAGAAACAACAGAGAGAGAGTTTGAGTCTTTTTCTGTTACCAGTAGTAGAGAAGAAGGCAGCAGAAGAGGAGCCATTTTCAAGAAGTAATTTTGGGCGTCGAATGTTTTCCAAGTCGACGCGTTGAACAAGCAGTTTCTAGGAATTGACCATGAGTGGTAGAAAAATGAATGAAAGTTTATACCTTGTTTGTTTGGTAATTTTATTGGGCTGTGGTTGTTAACGTTGACTATTTCTTGTAAGTTTGAGTCTTTTTTTGCTTTTAACGACATGTCATGTGACCTTGTGTGAATCTATCTTAGGGTGAGTTTGGTATTGTTTTTACTTTTATAATTGAAGTTTTAAAAAAGCAGTTTCATAAAAAACATTTTAGCTGCAGTTCAAAATAAGTTTTGAAGTATTTGGTTAAAACTGCTTTTGAGTTTGAGATTAATGAAAAACAGTTTCATGTGTTTGGTTACCAAAGTTTTCATATTGCTTTTAACTTGTGAAATTACTTTAAAGGGTATATATATATATAATTTAAATATTGTAAATTTAATAATTATAATAATATAATGTAATTAATAATTCATGAAAAAACAAATATTTTTTTTATTCTCCCATCAAACTACTTGCAATTTCATCACAAACATATATTTTTCTTCTATCAGGACTGATCTTTATCTATATTTTTTTTTAAAAAAAATATATATATATATATATTAAAAAAAGGCTTGGGCTTAGAGTAGGCCTAAGCCCAACTCTGCTGGACTTTGGTTGGGTCAAGCGCAGGCCCAACCAAGTCCAGCTACAAAATTGTAGACGTGAAATGATGTGCCGTGACCGTTTCACGCCTTCTTCATGCGGATAGCAACGCACTGCGTGCACGCGTGAATTAATTCGTGCAAGTAGCTTCCGACCGACCACGACGATAGCTTCAACGACCGATGTCGATGGGTAGAGGAGTTCGAGGTGGTTTTTCCCATCGTGGTGGCGTCGAAAATGGTGGCTATGGTGGTCAGACGGAGCTTCGGAAGCTGGCGGGCTCACGCTGTTGCCAACTGCTGCTAACTCTACTACTTCGCCGGAGGCCACGGCTTAGATGCTGGCGTGGAGGGGAGGTTGCAGGTGACGATGAGGGTGGCACTAGGTGGTCTGAGATGGTGGCCGGAGCTGCTGACCGAGAGGGAGAGAGAGAGAGAGAGAAGTGATTGCTGTTTTTTTAGAGAGAGAGACGAAGGGGAGAGGGTTCATGTTTATTGAAACCATTTGCTTCAAAACAGTGAGAGCAAAAGTAATGGGAAGTTAGCTAGGAGGGTTCGCGATCAAGGGAAGTCTGCTTGATAAGAATAAGAAGGTGCGTGATCTCTGCCATTTTTTATAATAAACAGTTACTGTAGTCGCTTAATGCAGTAAAATGAAACGCAATAAAAACACAAATTTTCTGCTTATTAAGAAAAGCAGTTTCGGATTTTGTTGTGGGACCCATGATAATTTAATCTGTTTTTTTCTTTACCAAACGCTACAAAACTAATTATGATTTGAACTAATTATGATTTGAACTTCAGGTGCAACCACGTTACCAAACGTGCTGTTAAAGACACGACTTTTTTTCCTTACAAATGAAACTTTTGTCAGACCTGGACCAATTCTTGATTATTGACAATTTCAAGATTTTTTTTATATAAAAAAAGGTACTTTTTTTTTGTGCTTTATTTGAAGCTCATGCCTGTCCTTTTTTTTTTTTTTACAATTATTGAGTTCACTGCTATATGGGATTTGTTTCTTGTCTTGGATGTAATGATGATGGGTCACTTTGATTTTACTCTCTTGCTATGGATTCTATTATGGGGTGTTTGGTATTGTGATCGGAAAATATTTTTGTAACAAATTAAAAAAAAATCAAAAGATTTGTTATTTTAAATTAAAAAAATTTGGTGTTTTAAAATTATTTTTATGTACTGATGTTAAAAATAATTTTTAAAAAATAAAAAAAACATTATTTTGATGTATTTCTAAACGAAAAACAGTTTTAAAAACAATCTCAACCACATTCTCAAATATGAATCGGCTCTGGATCCTTACATGCACAGGTTAGTCTGTTTAGCTCGGATTTCGTGTTTGGGTCATTTATTTACTGTTTTAATGTTGTGAACAGAATTGTTGGTTTTGTATTTTTTGTATGAGAGTTTTGTTGTGTTTTCTTCTGCTATGGATGTAAATTTTAATGGCTTTTGAGTTCTAATTCAATTATGTTGCTTTGTAATTTTAATGGCTATCTGTTGGTGCTTTCATTTTCATTTCCCAATTTTGGCTAAAATTATTTTTTATTTCTAAAAGAAAAATGGGTTCTAAATGGGGTTTTTTGTGGTGGTTGATAATGTGAAAATATGGTGGATAACTAAGTTTTTATTTCATCTTCTTTTCATCATGTGCCTTTAAGTTTTTTTTTCTCGTCAAGCCTAGGATATATATATTCTCTAACTCATCTTCTTTTTCGCTTCTGGTTCATCTTGAATCTAGTTTTTTTCTTAGCCTATCACGTTAAGATATCTTAATTTGGTTATAATTCTCACTTATTGATCTTATGCGGCTTATCTCTTTGTGTCTTGAAAATATATTTTTTAAATTTTTTGAATGAGTAAAAAAGGGTATTTATATAATAAATGACAAGTTTTAGGGATCCGAAATTAAGTTATGATAGTTGCCCCTTTTTTATAATACTTATAATATAAAGTCTTGTAATGGACTATAGAAAGTAAGTTTGTAAAGAAAATAAAAAGGAGTTGGGATTTTGAGCTCAAAATATAGTCATTTTGGAGAGTGACAAGCTCGAAGATTCAAAATGACCTGTTTTTGGGTGATCAACTCGTGGTGTGGAAATATTTTGGATATTCCATGAATAATCTTTGTTTAGGAGACCAACCCGGGATTCATTATTGGGTGACCTTCTCTTGGTTTATGTTATGGTAGCCTTTATCGTGCGGAAAATATCTAGAATTTTCCACAAATGGTGTCAATTCGAGCAACCAGTCTGTGATTTGTGACTGGGTAACCTACTCTAGGTCTTTAATCGGGTGACCTTATCGTGGCTTGAGTTTGGCTTGCCTGTGATGTGAAAATCATCTAAGATTTTTCTTAAATGGTTTTTGTTCGGGAAGCCACCACGTGATTCGTGATCGAGTAACCTACTCGTGACCTCTAACTAGGTGACCTTCTCGTGGCTTGAGATTGCGTAGCTTGCTCGTGATTGAACTTCTTGGAATCTCCTATTGGTAATGTTGGAAATTTGATTTCTAATGATCAAGTGAAAATCTTTATTGTATTCTTTGCAGGGCTGACATTTGTCCTTCCCTCACATCCAAATTTTATACAATGAGATGATATGAATGTATACTTACCTAGTTGGAAATATAGCCTACCTTTTTTTCCTATCAATTTCTTAAATCTTCTAACTGTTTGCCTTCAACCTGCTTGAGCTAGCCAGTAGGTTTTTGTTCATCATGTTTTTTTTTATAACTTTTATGTCCATAACTTTGAGGAAAATGATTCAATTGTAAAAAAGATTTGCTTGGAAGAGTTTGAAGCAAAATTTGCCTCCTCTTTTTTCAATTGTGGTGGAATAAACCTTTTTTTCCCTCTAAATATGCTTATTTTTATGTCTGAAGTAAATGATACTTTCAAAAGCCTTCCCTTATATTATTGATTTTAGGGAAGAAAAAATATTTATTTGTGATGGTCGCCATACTTTTGACTCTTTCTAATCTCTGAAATCTTAAATGATTTTAATGTATGCTTTAAAGAACATTTTTTACTTAAGCAATTCAACATTCTGTTGGAAAAAGGATATTTCTAAGATATGTGGTGGGGTTGTTTGAACAAAAGTATGGTACAAAGTTTCTTGCATGGTTATTTTATCATTATGAATAATGATATATGGATTTGTTGATTATTCCATATTTATAATGAAATCTTTGAAGATATAATTTAACAATCCAAACTCTTTGTGTTTTTATTTATTAAAATGGACTTATAAAGGCATATAATGTAGGCCATGTTTATTAATATGAAAAAATAGATTCTTAGTCTAAAATAGTATTTCAAGGCTTGTAAACTAGAATCATTGTTCTTAACTCATCTTTTTTCTTCTTTTTTTTGTGCATGCCCCAAAAATTTGAACTTCTTGGGGTCTTTTGGCGTTCTTCTGATTTCTTCTTGGTTTTAACATGAAACTTTTACTTGCCCTCTACTGTGTGGTATGATTCTAGTTAGGACAACCTTGATTTGTAGGATTTTCATATGCCTTCCCCCTAGTGTGAGGTGTGTTCCTAGCCATGTACCTCCCTTTGGCTTTTGGAATTTTCATATGCCTCCCTATGTGAGGTGTGATTCTAGTTAGGGTTGTTACAAATAATAATTTATTTAGGCTTAAATAAGGACTACAATTGATATGTTTTAAAATGTGAAGGAAAACAAAGATGGTCTTTCTTCTTTTCAAGAACAAATTGATTAGAATTGATAATTCTATCATTATCCAATGTAATGGGTTGGAGTAATATTTCAAATTGACAACAGGTGGATCATACAGCCTTAAATTATACATACAATTAAAATGCAACCCAAGATATATGATATAAACATAAAAGGATATCTTTTAGGTGAGAATTGCTTTGATGAACAAAATTTTCAAGTATCATTTTAAACAAATATCATATCACTTTTTTTGGAAATCAAAATCGATTAGAAGTCTAAAGAACATTAGGAAAAAGAATTTCTCGAAAAAATTGTGAGCTAATGAGACTGATAATTAGTTTAATTAGGAGAAAAGGATATCTTTAGTTGAGTTGAAAAAAATAATTTATTGATGAAAATAAGTTACACTAAGTGTTTTTTTTATCAAGTATGAATTCACATGCCTAACTATATCCTCTCCATCCATGTTGTTAGCATTAATGCTCCTCCTAAGAATGTTTTTTGTACTATCTATGGGCCCTCATAATTGGTGCCCACTTGCTATGATATGTATTAGACAATGAGAAAAGTTTTCTTAACATTATATCACTTTCTCTAAATATCCTTGGTTGAACTTTCTTGTCACCCGTCTCTTTTTATTGTTCATATTTAGCTGCTTATATCTTATCTTTTCCCAATCATTTTTTTCTAGGTCAAACTGCATCAATACTCTCAATGATAGGATTTTCATTTCCAAAGGTATAACCACATCTATTCCATATACTAGTGAATAAGGCATAACACCAGTCAATGTTCTTATTGTTATTTTATACGCGTGGAAAGCTTGAAAGAGTCAATCGTGTCAATCTTTATAAGTGATCATCATCTTTCATATAATCTTTTTTATGTTTTTTTGGCAGCCTTTACAAATCCAATCATCTTTGGTCAATAAGGGTATGAATTCATATGCTTGATCCTCTATTTATCACATAATTTAATGATTATTTTACAATTGATATTGTCTATGAATATTCTTTCAGTTTACCTATTTTGACAAATTAAATCCGTCTCTATAAACCTTTTGACCACCTTCTAAGTTACATGTGTGAATGAACATGCTTTGATCCATTTAGTAAAGTAATTAATTGCTACACAATGCAGTTTGTGTCCATTTTTGGTTTTTGGATAAGTGGGCCCAATAACATTTAATCTCCATATTGCAAATGGCCAAGGTGATGTCATATTTAATAGAGGAAATGATGATGATTTAATTTTATCTCTATATATCTAGCATTTGTTGAACTTCCCCACATAATTTATGCAATCCTTCTTCATAGTCATCTAAAAATAGCTAGCTCTCTAGATCTTTCTCACCATCATATAACCATTTGCATTCATAACATATATCCCCTCATATATTATATGTGATGATTTTCTTGCTTCATTTTCACTCAAACATCTTATAAGAGTCTCATAAAATGATATCTTGTATAACACCTCTCAATCTGGGTAATAATCCATGGCTATTCTCCATATTATCTTCTTATCTGACTTAAATGCACTCTTTAGATGCTCTTAATACTAGACATGTTTTTTTTTTATTCTTCCTCTATTAAGTAAAAATAGGCACGAGAATCTTATGCAAATTGGTTGTAACTGGTCCTCATAGTCAATTGAGAAGGCCAAAGTTGCTAGAACATCAACAAATTGGTTTTCCTTTCTTCCTAATTATGTAAATTTTATATCATTAAATCTCTCTATTAGTTGGAAAGGTATTCCTGATACAACCTTAACTTCTTATTAGTGGTTTGTCATTTTTCTTTTACTTGGAAAATTATCAACATCAAGTCTTCGTTTACATTTAACTTTTTTATTTTTATTTTTATTTTTGCAACTGTTTCCAGGGCATGAATGTATGCTTCATACTTTGCTATATTGTTAGTTCAACCAAATTACAACTTGATTGAAATGGGGTATTGTGTCTCATTTAGAGAAATTATAACTCATACTCTATGATCACATGTTCATAGCTCTATCAAAGTACATTGCCCATAAATCCTTCTCATTCTCAATTGTCGGGATATCTTTATCTGAAAAGTCAAAGCTTAGAGGTTAATATTTCTCAATGATGTTGTCAATTAAATGATTAACAATGAAAGCACAATGATGCTTTCTCTTATAGCCTTTCTAGTTATATACACTATGTAGTATTCATGCAATAAAAATTCTCATCTTGCAATCTAACTTGACAAATAAGGTTTCTCAAATATGTACCTTAAGAGATATATTTTGGAGATGAGCCATGTGGTGTAGTACAACTTATAATGACATGATAACGTATCATTCCAAGTGAATTCACATAATAACATCTCAATCATATTACAATGTGTTTCACAATTTGTGAATTTCCTGATAATATAGTAAATGGATTGTTTCTTGGTTCCCATCTTCTCATGTTGTCCTAACATAACATCTATGATGACTTTATTGACCATCAATTATAGTGTCGCAATGATATTTTTTCACGCTTCACGCCCTGCCATGACCGGAGAAGAGACGACGCGCAATAAAAGGGGGGGTTTTTTAGCCATAAAATTATGACTATAAATCTCAGGAGTCGCCACCTTATTAAGATCACTAGGAAACCTAATGGTATGTGAGAGTCTGGGTAAGGAGATTTGTTGTGCAAGGAGAAGAAGCATAACCCTTAGTGCACTCTGCCTAAGACAAGCTGCATTTTTTCTTAAGTCAATTTTTTATTCGTTGATCTTTTCTAAGGTTTGAAGCAGATCTCTCTTCATGAGAAAGTCTCTACCTCATCAGGAGTAAAAAAACTGACCATTCTAAAGTTTAAAATTTTTACACCGCATTTAAAAAAAAATATATTTTTACTATTTGTGAGTGTACTTCACAATATAATTTTACACCGTAGTAGCTGAAATAAAATAAAAGTTATTTTTTTATATATTTTAGCCAAATTTCAACAGATAATCATAAACTATTTACGATATCCAATTTTCGTTTCAAAACATGAGAAATATGCTACATTTGTTTTTACGAAAATTATGCTTGAAAAAACCTTAGAATTCAGCCGTATGCACGAAAACAACACATTTTTTATTTTTTTAAAATATGTTATATATATATATATATATATATATATATATATATATATATATTTCTTTTAAAAAATGGATTGGGTGGCCCAACTAAATGGGTTGGCCTAGCCAACTAGGCTAGGCCGAGAGCAGATCTGACCCAAAAACAAAGCAGAACACAAAATTTTTTTGTTGCACTATTCACATGTTATGTGAACAGTGATGAAGAGATTGATCGACATTAATGAGAGGCTTACCTGCATTACCGCTAAGTAGAAGAGGCCTAGGTGGTTTTTCCTTTAGTGGTAGCGTCAGAAATGGTGATTTGTGGTGGCTGGGAGGAGCATTGGAAGCTATGTAGTTTGTGTTGTAATAAGCTATCATTGCATCGATGGAGCTAGGGAAGAAGAGCTAGGTTGTTGTAGGTGTTGTCGGTGCTGAGGAAGGAGACCAGGTGGTGGTTGGCGATAGAAAACTCACCCATTGCTGAGGGGGTTGGCCTGTGCTGGAGGTCTGTTGTTCCGTTGCCGAAGGAGAAACCGAACTAGGTTGTTGTAGCGTGGGGAAAGGCTGTAGGAGAAGATGGAGAGGGTTGCCGGTGTTGTACTATATAGAGAGAGAGCTGACGATGGGTGGTCCTACTAGTAAGAGAAGAGAAAAAGTGGTGGTTGTTGTAATTTGTTACACTTTTATATCGTCTTCTCTACTATGTTCATTGTGTTTTTTATGTCTATGTTTTCTCCCTCAGTTTTTCAATATTATTTCATGTTACTCCCCTTAGCCTGTAATTTTTCTCCTCTTTTATAGACTTAATGTGTGCAATTTGCAAGTATAGGAGTGGTGTCCAAAGATGGCGTGTTTCAATGGTAGGTTGCAAGGCATGGCACAAGCAGTGGTAGGTTGTAGGACATTGTAGTCGACATGGCACAAGCATGACTACCAACAAGGTCTCGATAGGTTTTTTTTTCAAAATAAAAAAAACAGGTTAAAACAAAAAGGAGTTTTTGAAAGGAAAAACCAAAAGAACCATGTTTTTTCTTCAATTTTAGCTTCCGATTTCACCTGAAATAATTTTGTTTCTGAAAATTTCGATCTTCTCAATTTAACCCAAATTAGGCTTCCAAACTTAATTTCTCACCAATTAAGCCTTTAATAAAATTAATTTGACCCATTTAAAGTATAATTAAATCCTTGCGCTTAATTAAATCCTTCAATTGGACTCTAAATTAATTCCTAATCATAATTACACTTTAAATTGTTGGTGATTAAATAAAACTAGCCCATAAAAATATAATCATTCCTTTTAACTTAATTCTTACATAGATTTATCCCATAATAAATTATTTTAGCATTGAATTTGTATTTTCGTTCATTTTTTGGCACAAAGAGGTACGATCGGGCTCTCGAGAACTTCCAAAATTTCCAGCTTGTTTCTTCTACCGACACCAACCTTTTTTATTTTATTTTTGATATTTTTGTTTTATTTTGGATAGATTTTGGAAAATGACCCAGAAATGGGTTATGATATATAATATCAAAGGTTTCCCCAAAGTTAACGGTACTAGTACAGATGGATTCACAAGGTACCACGCAATCTTATCAAAAGCCTTTTTTATAGTCTTTATTCCAAATCTCGAGGTTATTCTTCCTTAACAACCTGAAGATTGGTTCACATATAGTAATTAGTTGGGAAATTAATTGTTCTATGTAGTTTGGCCTCCCTAAAAATCCAAAATCTCTTTATTCCAAATCTCTTTCATTTAATGGCACTAACATTTCCTAAATGGCTTGATTTTGTCTAAATCTACCTCGATTACTCTATCACTTACAACAAATCGCAAAAATTTCTTAGATTTTACCCCTAAATATGCATTTTACTAAGTTCAGATTTACCTTATACTTCATCAACCTCTCAAACAACTTTCTCAAGGTTTGCATATGACTTTCTTTTGAGTTTTAATAATTATATCATCGACATATACTTTAGTTTTTTATGCAGCATATCATGAAAGAGTGTCATATTGCTCGCTAATATATGGTGTCGCACCCTATCGCGAGAGCGCGGCGTCATGACGACCCTCCCCGTGAGCGGGGGATTCAAATATCGGGGGGATTCTTTTTATTTTCGTGAAAAAGGGAGTTGCCACCTAGTATTATGGTTACTAGGAAACCTAAACTGGTCTTTCAAAGATTCTAGGGTAAGGGACTGGTTGCGTAAAGGGAAGGTTTTAACACCCCTATTACGCCCTACCTAAGGTAAGCTGCTTGATGTTTTTTGTTTGGTTATGATTTGTTATGATTTTGATCTTTCAAGGAATATGTTGGTTAAATGACGAACGGGATATTACTCTGCCGAATATTTTGGATATTAAACCCTTAGGATTATTTATCCAAATACCGATAGTGAATAATAAATTCCCAAAAATAAGATTTTATATTTTTTGGAATATTGGCCAATACCTTTGGGTTCTACAAACATGTTGTAAAATCCAAAAATGCAAGAAATGAATTTTTCTTTGTGAAATCAATGCTAAAACACATTTTCTCTTCAAACTCCAAGATAATATATATTTTTTCGAAAGAAAAACAATTTCTAAAATATGCTAGTGTATTGGCCGTATGCAAGAAAACAACACATTTTTTTAATAAAAATACTTTTATGCAAATTTTATATTTTTTTGTATCTTTTCTTTATTTTTCTTTTTTTTATTTAATGGGCTGGCTGCCCAGTCCTGGTGAGCTGGGCTGCCAGCCCGGCTCTGGTGAGCCTGGGCTGGGATGCCAACCCGACACATGGGGTTGGGCTGGGCTTCCAGCCCACCACATGGGGTTGGGCTTCCAGCCCGCCACATGGAGCTGGGCTTTCAGCCCAGTCATGGGAACCGGGCCGGGTCTATCTATTGGACTGGGCTTCGGCCCATGAATCCTCTCGGGCTGGCCTTAAGCCTACTAATATTGGTCTGGGCTTCCAGCCCAATAGGACTGGAAGCCCGACCTTCTTCTGGGCCGGGCCGGGCACAATAACCCGGCCCGACCGACCTGGCGGGGAGTGAATTAATTCACTCCCCGTGCATGCAGATGAAGAAGATGAACAATAGATATACAATTTTCCGATTGTGACGAACGACGTATCTGTTTATACCGTTGGGTAGAGGAGATCGAGGTGGTTCTTATGGTCGAGATTTCGTCGGAAATGGTGGCCGGAGTGGTCGTCGAAAAACCTGCAGTCACATTGCAGACGACGGGTTTGTTCTGCCAAATCCTTGCCTGAGATGCAGTCTGAGTTTCTGGGGAGGCAGTGAGAGTTTGGTGACGACGGAATGGAGAGATGTGGCTGGAGTTTGGCTGCTGAAGCTGGTGACCGGAGGGAAAGAGTGACAGAGGCTCCTCTGTTTTAGAGAGAGAAAGGTAGAGGAAAACGAGAGAAAATGCAGGGAAGAGCAGGAAGAAAATTAAATCAAATTTTTTATGTAAATGGCTTTGCAACTCTCTCTATTTCTCTGTGTTTTTTCTTGTATTTTCCAAGTAAAATCCCCTCTCCTTTTCTCCCCGTGCAAGCTGCTATTTATAGCAGAGAAAACCCAACCATTCGGTCGTGATCACGTTTAATGCAGTGTTGAGGAAAGTATCGAAACAGCTAAGCAAATCGATAGCAATCAGAGGAGAATCAGGAAGACAGGGAGGAGAATCAGGAAGACGATATTGATGGAGATAAATCAGGAAGAAGATCACGATTGATTAGGAAGAAAATTATGATTGATCTGTTGTGATCAATGAGAATTAGGCGCGCCTGAAAATTTAATGCAAATGCATGCCGGAACAGTGCATGCTTTTTTTTTTTTTTTTTTAATGCAGATTTCAATATTTTTTATGAAGGTAAAAATATGATTTGGTCCTTTATAATTTCTTTAATTGCACCCAATTGGATTTAAACTTGTGATTTTATGCAATTATATCCCATCAAAAATTCAATCTCAACCTTAGCTTTGCACGATCGTTTTATTCTGGTCTTTAGTTCCTAATTTTCGCGATTTAATCCTCAATCGACCATTAAACTCTCAATTTATTCAATTCGGCCCCCGATTTCGCATAATGGACTTGGAAAAAAATCCAATTGGTCTCCGAAAATTTCAATTTCATCAATTTAACCCAAATTAAATTTAAGAACTTGATTTCTTATTAACGAAGCCCTTAGTAAAATTAATTTGACCAATTTAAAGTGTAGTTAAATCCTTCAACTGGAGCCTAAATTAATTCTCAAACATAATGACAATTTTAAATTAACCAACAATTAGATCAAATTGGCCCATAAAAAATATAATTATATATTTCGACTTAGTTTTTACGCAGATTTATCTGATAATAAATTATTTTGACCTTTAATCTGCGATTTCCTTTATTTTCGGGTACAAAAGAGATACGATCGAGCTCTCAAAAACATCCAAAATTTCACCTTGATTTTCCTGCTGACATCAGACCCCTTTATTTTATTTTTTCGTTATTTTCGGATAGTTTTGGGGAATGACCCAAAATTGGGTTACGACATATGGCTCTAATATTTTTCAATCCAAATGGCATTACCTTATAACATAAAGTTCTATATGGTAAAACGAATACGATTTATTCTTTATCTTCTCCAACCATATTGATGTGATTATAACTTGAGAAACCATCTATGAAGAAGTAAATAGATTTCTTTGTAGCACTATCTATAAGCATGTCAATATAGGTAGTGGAAAAAATCTTTTGGACTAGCTCTATTCAAGTCTCTAGGACCCACACATACTTAGATTTTAATGCTTTTCTTAAGTATTGCCACTACTTCTTATATCCATTTAGGGTATTTGACCACTTTTAGAAAACTTGCATCTTATTGCTTCCTCTCTTCTTCTTTTAATTTAATCAGAACATCTGACCTCATTCTTCTCAATCTTTGCTGTACTGGTTTGTATCCATTTATCATAGGAAGTCTATGCACCACAATATCAACATCCAAACTAGGCATGTTAGCATATGTCCAAGCAAATGCATTAGAAAATTTAGAAAAGATATTGGGCCATCTCTCTCTTTGGCTATGATCTGCACTCCAATCTTTAATTACTTTTTCTTCTTTTAGAGATTTCATCCACTAATTCTATTTTTTTCCGATAGGTTTTAAGGCATATCCTAGTTTTCTGACTATCTTGGTAAATTCTGTTATGTCTTCAAGCTCTTCCTCATCAAAAGAAATTATGCATTTATCAAAATTTGACCAATTGTTCTTAATGTGATGGTTTTGCATGTTTATTGATGTTTCATTTTCAGATTGTCTAAGAATAGAAAGTGTTTTATATAAGAAAATGAAATTTAATAAGCAAGGTAAAAAAATAGAAGAAATAATGCATGATCTTATTAAACTAAAAAAATGGCTAAAAAACAAGACCCTCAAACTAGTTGGGTAAAAAAATATATAAAAAGGAACATAAAGGAAAAACTTATGAAAAAACATTTAAAAAGTAAACACATAAATTGTAAGCACTCTTGGATGAATTACTTTCTAAGGATACTAGTGATATCTTGAGTCTTGTAATAATCCATTTATTTTCTTTGATAAGTTTCCTCATAAAACCTTCTACAAGAGTGGCCATAAGGGTATTGGTCATTAATTAAGGTAATAAAAAAGCTCAAAAGGATTCTCCCCAACCACTTCCAAACAACTAATTGCAGCACTTAAAAAACTTTCCTCTATGTGTTTTAATCTTGATCCTGCTGCCATCACATATACACGTTGTGGGATGGTTTTATAAAGATGTGGGATCTTTAGGTCTTTTTCATTGGGCTACCTCCCTATAATTTAGGGCATTATTCTTTTCTTTCAACTTTTTATGACCTTGTATAGTCATTCTTTAAAGTCATAATCCTATTCCAAACCTTTGATAAACTACTCTCATATTTCTTGCATTTATCCTTGTGGGCATATCAATGAATGAGTCATAAAAAAAGGGAAACCTATGTTTTAGGAAGACTTTTGTGTCTATGATAGCAACTTATAAAAGCTTTGATGTATATTATTTAGTGTTTTTAGAGTTTACTCAATGTTCACAATTTAGAGTCTATATTATTTTCAGCCTCAATATATATAATTACCTTGTTTTTCATAGTTGATATAACCTATTGAGACATCATGGTCACGAACATACTATTAAAGATAAACTTATTTATCTTGTGTAGAAAGGATGCCATTGGATTGACTGCATGTAATCAGAGCCTTCCTATTAATATACTATAAGAAAGGTGGATATCCATAATTTGCAAGGTTACCAAGAAGAATTACGATATGATAACCAAATCTATTTCAATGTTTCTAATGATGGGCCTTGGTGTTCCATCATAAGCTTTTGTAGTCATGGTGTTGGGCTTCATGCGAGAAGCATTTATAAACATTTAATCTATTATGTGTTTTGAAAACATATTTAGGGTTGACCTATTATCTTTGAGCACCTTGGTGACAACACAATCTTTATATTTTTATCGTGATATATAATGGCTTATTATGCTCTTTCCTTTTAGGATCAAGTTTATCTTTAGTGAAATATAAATAAGTGGTTAATTGTATTCTCCCTATTAAGTGCTTGATTTAGTTTTGCGTGATGTCTTAGGGAACATAAGCTTCATTAAGGGCTTTCTAAAGTGCATTTTAGTGTGATTTTAAGCTTAAGATTATAGAAAATAGAGAAATTCTAGTTGATGTGATTTTCAATTAATCCACTATATTGTACTCATTATGCTTCATTAATTATAAAAAATTCTAACTCTTTCCTCGTCTATTAGTCTGTTGACCTCATTAGTTCTGGTTAAATCTGTCAGCCCTTTCCCTTTGGCTTTCCATTTGTTTTCTAATTTTTCAAGAGTAAAACACCTTTCACTTATAGTCAAACCTCCAATTTCATTATGGAAAACATGGGTAGAAGCCATGTTAGGATGAGATTGGTCATAGTCATAAGGCAAAACATTATAATTTCCACTTCTATTCCTATACGACTTGGTCAAAACCAATCTTAGTGGCTCATTTTCTGTCATTTGATAGCTTTATATTTACGTAGCTACCATTCCCAATTTCATCTTCTCTTTGAGTTCATCAATTCTTAACAATCCTCATGCCATCATGATGGGATCTTAGTGAAATTTAATGAAATTTGGGACCCCAAGATCAATCTAACCAAAGTTTGTTGAGATTTGAATGAGCTTATCATAGTGGAAGACTTGATCTAAGATAACAAGATTATAAATCAAATCGATTACATCACCTTCACTTGCAGACAAGCAAAGGAAGTATAAATTCACAACAAAGAATCATTAATTCTTTGAAGAGTTGAAAATTTTAATCAAGAATCAAGATTGAGCAACCACAAGTCGACAACAATGCTGAAATTATTTCTTAAAGAGTATTTAAACTCCAAGTCACAACCCTAGTTTCCCTAATGGATCCCACATAAACCCAATTTAAATAATAATCAACTCAAGCTAAAATTAGCCCAAACTAATTAAAATAAATAAGGAACCCAAACAAAATGACTCCTCTCAATTAAATAAACTTTCAGAGCCCAACTAATTAAATAAGACAAGTTCACAATTTCGCATTCTGTCTCACAACAGCAAAGCCCAACTTAAAGCAGATGGTTTTATCTTGTCCTAAGGAATTAGAGAGTGATACATATACCGTTTGAAAGGTTTTTTTTACTTTGCATGCATTTATTTTGGGTTTAATAGCTAAGTTATTAAAGTTATGAGAATCTGGCCTATATTTCAACAATATAAAAAATATTATACATAAAATGTATTCTTGATTTTAAATAAAAAAGTTACTTTATTTTATTTGTTATAAATATTTTTGGCAAAAAAAATTTTATTTAGTATGAGATTACAAAATTTATATGTAAGATGTATTCCAGATATTAAATAAAAGGACAATTATTTTTATTTAAATATATGTCTTAACTTCAAAAGGACGATGTGCTAACCTAATAAGATAAGAACTTTCTTATTAAGAAGGACTTTTGTTAAACCTTAGATAGAACAATGGTTAGAAACACAATAAGATCTTCATTTATTTTAAAGGAATAATAATACATATACCGTTGGAAAGGTATGGAAGTTCAGTTTCCATCTGAACTAGAATCACAACAAAATTCAATATGTAGCTCCGATTATGACCAAAAGAGTAATGAAAGGTCAAACTGTCCAAATCTAGTATTTTTCCCCAATTCTTGTGTAATGGTCTTGGTTCCACCGACAAGCCCCTCTTGAACATGAATTAGATTAATCAAGGTTTGCTTTGTATTGATACAAATCCTCTTCAAGTCCACCTTAGTCAATGTATCTGGAAGAAGGTCATTGAAGACTTCTTTGAACTTATTAGCTCTAAGCCTCATAATTGGATCAACTAGAACCACCAATGGATCCTTTGATTGTTGGATCGCATAACATCAAACTTTTTATCTCATTGTGAAATTCCTCGCAATAATCAATTTCATGGCCATTATGATGGTGATATAAGAAAAAATCACCATCATCATTTGCAATTTAATTTTATGATGGTGTTTTATGAGCGAGTTTTAGAACATGGTATAAATAAGTTATAACCTTTTTTATAATTTTTCTCTTTTCTTACCTAGTATAAAGCATGACATGTCTCAATGTTATGTTCCGAGGCATCAATATGATATTCATATTTTAACTCAGGTTTGTACAAATGAGAGAATGATGGTTGCATGGATAAAACAGGGATGGGTGCCTCTTGGATAATGTTGAGGAGATGATGGTACATGTCTTTTAGTGATAAGAGGAATGAAGGAGGTTGCTCGTTTTTTATGGAAATCATTTTTGGGGTGGTATTTTCTTTCATTGAGGGTGTTTGTTGGTTCTTTAGGGTATTGGATTGATTTTTAAGAAAAGGTGTTGAGAAGTTCACATTGGATAGATACTTAGAAGGGCTTTTAATTAGTAAAAGAGCTAAAACAACTCGGTAATTCACTGTAGCGGCACTGTGCACACACACTCATTGTCACTGGGGACTCGCCATTTACTCCAATGCTTCGCAAGCGTACATTAGCCTTTGTTTTTTTTTTAATTTCACATTGCTCGCGTGCCTACAACCAAAAAGACTTCACTCGAAAAAACTCAGAATCAACGCAAAAACATCAAAAAGAAACTAAGCCCAACAAAACTCAAAATCGATGCCAGAACATCAAAAAGAAGTTAAGACAAGAAAAACAAGCACAAAAATCACACAATCATCGGCAACTTGTTCTCTCTCACTCTCCTGGTTCAACAACCCTTCTCTCTCAAAAAAAAAAACTAACCCCAGCAAAACTCAAAATCGACGCCATAAAATCAAAAAGAAGCTAAGCCAAGCAAAACAAGCACAAAAATCACACCATCATCGCAAACCTGTTCTCTCTCACTCTCCCAGTTCAACAACCCCTCTCTCTCTCTCTAAAACCAGCTCAGCCAAGCTCTCTCTCTCCACCAAAAGTGGCTGACCGACCACCCAACACCACCTTCATCATCACTGGGAGCTTCCCCTACCCACCAGAAATCTAGCCACACTCTCCGGCGAGGCAACAGAGACGGTGGCAGTATCTGCAATCTGAGCCCGACACCTTCCGACCGTTCCTCCGGCCACCACAGGCCACCGTTGCCTACGCCAACACCACTGGGACAACTACCTCAACCTCCTCTACCCAACGGTACTAACAGGTTGACCTTTCATCACACTCGGTAAAATCACTATTCACCATCTTCTTCGACTCGCTGCATACAGTGGGACACAATTTGCGTCCCACAGTTCACGCGAGCTGGGTCTGAGTAAGGCAGACTGGGCTTTGTGCCCGCCCAAATGCCAAGTAGAAGTGCGCTGGGCCACACGGACTGGACGACAAGTCCAAAATGAATTGGGTTTCCACCCACAAGAGCTGGAAGCCCAATCCATAATTAATTTGGTTTAGGCAAGCTGCAGCCCAGCCCAAAAAGAAGAAAAATACAAATTGGTATTAAAAAATATTTTTATTTGTTTTCTTTACTACTACTATTATTATTATAAAAAAAACGAAAAACATGTTTTGTTTTTTTGCATACTGCCAAATTCCAAGATTTTTTCCATCGTATTTTTCGTCAAAAATATGTTGCATCTTTCTCATATTTTAAAATGAAAATTGTATATCATAACCGGTTTACAATTATCCGTTGGAATTATACCAAAATATCAAAAAAAATTAGAACTTTTTTTTTATCTATTAAGGTGTAAATTTACATTGTAAAATACATCCATAGATAAAAAAAAGAAGAGAGATTTTAACTACAGTGTAGATTTATATTGTAAAGTACATCCATATATAACAAAAAAAAATTAATTACGGTGTAAAATTATATTGTAAAGTACACACGTAAAAAAATTGGTTCTCAAGAAATGTAGTGAAGGAAACAAACTTTGTTTCATTTGAGAAGCGATGAAAGAACAAATCGGGATGAAAAATTGTCGACAATAGAGGTTATCGCATGTGATGTGTGATTTGTGTTTTAGGCCATTGGATTGCGATTGCTAAGAGAGCCAAAGATGCCAGGTAGGGAGCAAACTTCTTTTGTTACTTTACAATTTATAACTAGCAATAATTTAAAGAATTATGGATGGAGTGCTTGGTAAGAATAAATGAAAATAATAGAATTTGAAAGAAACCTTTATTTTCATTTTATAGTGTTCAGTCAGAAAATAGAAATGAAAATAAAACGTTGAAAATGGTTCCATTTCTAATGATAGTGAGATTTCCCTTTTGTTGTTTGTTTTAATTATCTTTATTACGTTGTTATTATTATTATTACTAAATTCAATAACCTAATTTCTTAAGAATTAAAAATTTTAAGAGAATAAAAATTGATGATTTCATATTAAAAAAAAAACTTAAAATAATAAAAATTGATGCTTGGATATTATATTATTAGTATATAGTTAAAGGAGATAGCGATTTGAAACAGTAATAAACAATGATTTTCACTGTTCATTACTGTTTGAAAATGTGCTTTCCCCTTGCAGTTTTTTTATAACCAGGCATTTTTTTCTTTTTAACCGGGGTATCCGGGACAACTTACACGCACCACGACTAATCTCAGGACTCACCTTTTTTTTACATTTTTTTTCCTATTTGTTTTTTACTATTCATTGTCACTGTGGATTTGCCATTTGCTCCGGTGCTTCGCGTGCGTACGTTAGCCCTTTTTTTTCATCTACGAAGAGTGTTATCACGCATTTGTCCCTCAAAAAGGACAAAAAAGGGTGCCTGGTCTGAGAGGCTCTACGGTCATTGCACGTTTTCGGTCTAGTCCGGTTCGGTTAGTCTAGCCGATTTTTTTTTTATATTTCATTGAACAGTTCAATAACCATTTTGACCCTCGAAAAGGACAAAAACCATACCTGGGAGGGAGGGGCGATCCGGTAATTAGCGGATTTTTTATTCTTTTTTGCGTCGGTTTACTGTTGGCGCGTCGCCACACATGTCGTCCGTTTTCGCCCTCATGCGTGTTTCAGATGGCGCTTGCGGCTTTCTTTGGCATCCAAAAATGCTCAACCGTGTTTAGAATGATTTTTTTTCCATACTCTCTTCCACATGGTGCGGCACGTGTAACTATATAGTATCCGAAGATGTGTCAATGGTCGTGTGAATTCCCCCCATTTCTCTCTCCTGCTTGCGCACACTAATGTCAGCATAACCGTTTTTTGTCAAATTTCATTTCAGTCCCTGAACGTTTGATTTTGTTTTTCTGGCCCCTATTGCAATTATATAAGTTTTGATTTGTTTCAATTTCGTCCTTAATTGACAGTAATTATATAATGTAGTTTCAATTAGGTCCTCAGTCTTTTAATTTTGTGGATTGGCCTTGAATCCTTAATATTTTTGTATTAAAGTTTTGATTTATTTTATTTTCATCCTTCCATGCAAATTTATGGTAAATCCTTGATATTTTCAGTGTCAAAGTTTGATTTCTTTCAATTTTATCCCTCTATGCAAATGAATTATGCATTTCAGTTTTATTTCGGTCCTAATTCTTTAAATTTCTGATTTTATTTTAAATTATTTAATTTCAATGTTTGGATTTATTTCAGTTTTGTCGTTTTAAATTTAATTTTATCACAAACATTTTTCTCTTTAATGTCCAAATTTTAACGAAATAATGTTTGTTATTATTTCTCTTTTTTTTATTCTTCAAGTTAAGTAATTTCTGTAAATATAATAATATTTATTTTCTGTTAATATTGTTAGGTATTAAATTTTGTAATTATTACAATTAAAACATTCAAAATTATAATAATAATTATTTGTGAGCTTTATTTTCTTTTCATTATATCAAACTAATTATATATTTTGGTATTTATTTAATATTAGAGCTTTAATATATATAAATGACCTAAGTATTTTTGAAAAAATAAAATTAATATCATTATCTTGAAATACTTTTAATATAATAATTTAAAATTTAAAAAAATATGGAATTTTTTTCTCTAACAATAATTATAGTCTCACCAATTTCTATTATTTCCACTGTTATTAAGGTTATTATTTTTTTAATATTTACATTTTAGCTTCTGTTCATGATCATTTAAAAATGATTTTACTTTTTTTATTCTTCGGTTCAAATAATTTTTTAATATATAATAATATTTTTTATTTTTTCATTTATTTAGTTTTTTAGTTGCTTTTCTATTAATATTGTCAGGTCTTAAAATTTCTTATTATTATAGATACCACATTCAAAATAATGATAATGATTATTTATAATTTTTTTTTTCTTATCAATATGTGAGACTAATTATATATTTTGATATTTATTTAATATCAACACCTTCATATATATATATATATATAAATGACCTATTTATTATTATTCTAAAACCTTTTTAATATAATAATATGAACAATAAATTTTACAATTTGTTTTTTACATAGAAGAAAAAATTAAATAGATTTTATCAACATAGTTTTGGCAATAACAACACTTAATCGTTTTTTGATTGGAAAAAAAATCTGTTTCTAACAAATATTTTCAATTATAATTTTACTAATTAAATATTTAAATAACAAAATACAACAAATATAAAATCAATTAATTTTTTACATAGATAAAAAAAACTCAGCTCATCGCGCGGGCATACCGCTCGTAGGAACTATAGTAGCTTCATTTCTCAATGTTCTTTATATTTGGATATGTTATTTTTCCATTTTTAATATTCTGTTTAATTTCTTTGGCCATAATTCTAATATCTATAAAGTGTTGTGCAGGGGCGACCACTAGATGATCGAATAAGGGTGCTTTGAATGTTTTCAGAAATAAATTAGTCATTCCTTTTTCCAACAACGAGGGCTCGACTTGATCATCCTTCTCTCTCCACCTTTGGGCATACTCTTAGATTGTTTCCTTGTTTCCCTTTTCCATCATTAAAATACTTAGACTTTTTTGGAGCCATGTCTATATTAAATTTCTATTGTTTCACAAATGCTCATACCAATTATTTCCATCATTGAATTTAAGTATTATTAAGCCTCATATACAAAACTAATGTTGCATCACTGAGGCTATCCCAGAATAAATGGACAAGTAGCTTTTCATCATTTATTACCAGATCCATTTTCTAGCAATAAGGCTTTAAAGGAGTCAATAAGCATTGCATTTTAGTGTATTTGATGAATTCAAGTATTTAAAAGTCTTTTGGAACCATGATATTTGGTACCAAAAATATTTCGACTGTTTTCATAGGGTCATACAAACTGGATTCTTTAATCACCTTTATCCTTTCTTCCAATCCTAATCATTTATCATGAGCTTTATCAACTAAACCTTCTTTTGGAATTTCTTCGTACATGTCATTTACCACGAAAAAAGTAATGGGGCAGACAGGTAGGATATTAAAGAAAACTATGAACTAGTTTTCTAAAAAAGTAAACCTTCTCGGTTTGATGAACTTATTCAGTTTGCCTTGTCATCTACCTTATCTTATCATGGAACAAAGTGTTATTAATGATTAGAACGTCATTAATGAAGGCCATAACATTATTGTTGCTTTTGAGCATTTGCACTGTATCTTTCAAGTAAATTGCTTTAGCCATGACTCGTTGTAACTCTTTTTTTTTTTTGATAACCGGGGTTGTCCGGACTAGGTTACGCTTACCATAACTAATCCTTTGATCTACTGAATATCCTACAAGTCTAGTAAACAAGTAGGACACCACAAAGGTGATAGACATACATAATAGGGCTTGAACCCTGGTGCAGAGAAAGAGATGTGCCAAGACCCCACTTGCAAATTCCTTTCAATGTGAAGCTTGACTATCTTGGAGTTGATTTGGACTTCAAAATGGCTATGTAATCTTGACGTTCATGACACTCTTACTTAGATATACTCTAACTATTTTTTCAATTTAAGACATTCATAGTCTAACTCTATCAACTCTACCTTTCGAGTCTCCAACTTAGATATAACAAGTCTTCGATTATAAAAATCTTTGATTCGACCCTCTAATAGCATTTGAACTTTTACTTTATTTGAATTAAACGCTTGATTACATCAATTTAGTTATTCAAAAATTTAATTCATACCTTATTCCTTCGATTTATGTGAATTGACTTTAATTTACCTCAAAATTTGATTTTCCATCAATTAATTCCTTGATTTTAAATTTTAAAACCGGTTAAAAGTTTAATTGAGTTCTTGAACTCGTTTAATTCTTCATATTTTGCCCAAATTGACTTTGAACTTAATTTATCTTAAATTAACTCCTTTATTGATTCAAATTAACCTACTAAAAGTTTGATTAAGTCCTTTGAACTTAACTAATTCTTTTAATTTTGATAAAAAAAATTCAATCCCAACTTTATCTTAAATCCTATCTTTCTTCAACTTATCTTGTCAAAATATCCTAATTTAGTCATTCTTCTAGTTTCTTGATCTTCTGTGGTTTAAAACTTGTCTCCTTGTGTCCCATAAATATTTTTTTTTCTTGATGTTCTGAATGAATAAATAAATACTAAAAACAAAGAGTAAAATAAATAAAAGGTATATATATACATAGTAAAAGAAATTGTTATTGCACATAAAAATGCACAGAAACCGTCAGGGGCATTAAGGTTATTGCACATATTGTTTTTAATGGATAAATACAAATTTACCCCCATATAAGATAAAACGAAACAGTAAAGTCCGAAGTCAGTAGGCTCATTGCACACTTTTTTTGTAAATGGCCAAATACGTTATTACACCTATATAAGACAAAATCCATGAGTTGGCAATAGGGGTGTCCCGGTAATTTACCATTTTCAATTATAATTACTGTTGAATTATTGTTGGTGCATCGCTAGACACACCATTTGTTTCCGCACTCACGCGGTCTACGGACGGCACGTGCGATATATTCCAACATCCAAAAATACCCAACCGGCGTTTAGAATGATCTTCAACCATGTTATCTTCCTCCCGGTGTGGCGCGTATACTTAAATGGTGGCCAGAGACATGTCACTGGTTGATTGAATTTCTTTCCCCTTTTCTCTCCCTTGCCTACACAATCAAAAGTCAATGTTGTTGTTTATTATGATTTTTCATTTTAGTCTCTAATCTTTTGATTGTTTTGTATGGTCCTTATTTCTGATATATAGGTTTTGATGTGTTTAAATTTGGTCCTTCAATTGAAATTGATTATACATTGGAATTTCATTTCGGTTCTTAGTCTTTTAATTTCTAGATTGGTTTGAAATCCTTAATATTTTCGGCATCATTTTTTAAATTTATTTCACTTTTATCCTTCCATGCAAATTGATTATAAATCCTTAATATTTTTGGCATCAAATTTTTGATTTGTTTCAATTTTATCCTTCCATTCAAATTGCTTATATATTTCAGTTTCATTTTGGTCCCCATTGTTTTAATTTCCGATTTTGTTTTAAATTATTTAATTTTTCAAGATCAATGTTTAGATTTATTTCAATTTTGTCCTTTAAATGACATTGATTACTAAAGTCAAGAAGACTTCAAGGTATGAGAGGAAACCAGGGGGTTTACTCTCATACGTCTCGACTTTCGGAATTGGCCTGACTGGTCCTACGAAGCTTGTCTCACGCCCCAACGTAGCTAGGGTTTGTGTAGAAGTCGGTTTTGGCCCTTATACTTTTAATCTTGGATTTTATTTTAATTCCTTTACTTTTTTTTATATATATTTCTTACATAGTCCTTATTTTTATCCATGTTTATATGTGCATGCTCTTAATTTTTGTTTCCAATTTTTTTTCCACTGTTATTAAGGTTTTTTTATTTAATGTTTAAATTTTAATATGTGTTGGTGATCATTTGAAAATTAATATTTATTAATATTTCTCTTTTTTTATTATTATTCAAGTAAAATAATTTCTTCAAATCTAATAATATTTATTTTTGTTTTGTCATTTATTTAGTTTTTTAATTACATTTTTGTTAATATTCTTAGGTGCTGAATTTTCTAATTATTATAGATAAGACATTGAAACTAAAATTATGATTATTTGTAAGTTTTGTTCTTTTAAATATATCATACTAATTATATATTTTGGTATTTATTTAATATTAACGCCTTAAAATGTGTGTGTGTGTGTGTGTGTGTGTGTCTAAATGACTAGTTTTTTTTGACAAAAATAATAATATTTTTGTTCTGAAATAATTTTAATATAATAATATGAGGAATAAATCTTATAAAATAAAATAAAATAATGAATTTTTTTTCTAACCATAATTATGGTGTCACCAATTTTTATTATTTCCATTGTTATTAAGGTTATTTTTTTATATTTATATTTTAATTTGTGTTGGTGATCATTTGAAAATTGATGATTATAATTTTTCTCTCTTTATTGTTTTAAAATATATTTTTTTTATTATTCAAGTCAAATAATTTTTTAAATCTAATAATATTTATTTTGGTTTTGTCATTTATTTAGTTTTTTAATTTATTTTTTATTAATATTGTTAGGTTTTGAAATTTCTAATAATTATAGATAAGGCATTCAAAGTAATGATAATGATTATTTATAAGATTTTTTTCTTATAAATATGTGAGACTAATTATATATTTTGATATTTATTTAATATTAGCAATTTAATATATATATATATAAATGACCTATTTATTATTTTTTTAAATAATAATTTACTATATATTAGTACTCTAAAATATTTTTAATATAATAATATGAGGAATAAATTTGAATAAATAAATAAATAATTTCTTTTTAAACAATAATTACGGTGTCATCGATTGTATGCCCAATAATAATATTAATTATGTATAATAATATTTATAATGACAACTATAATAATTGTGACAAAAATTCGTTGGTCAATGTTATTTTTGTAAAAAATAACTTATGCGTCTTTTTTTATATATGATATTTCAAATCTCATATCACGAAAATAAATATACGAAACCATAGTAGACATGATAGGTAGAAAAATTGTGCCAAATTATCTACAATAATAAAATAAAAAATTACCTTGCATTTCGCCACAACCAGCACCGAATGTTTTAACATTTAATAAAATTGTTAATGTTTCTAAATTTATATATATATTATTTTTGGGACTTTTTCCTTAAAAAAATAGAGAGACTAATTATATATTGTGATATTTTTTTGATATTAACGTTTTAATATATATAACAAAATAAACTGATTTTTTTTTAAAAAAAATCTCAAATTAATTTAATCTCAGTGTTCTAAAAATATTTTAATATAATAATATGAAGAAAAAATCTGAAAAAATAATCTTTGATAAATTTTAGCAGTTGCAATTTTGCTATCTGGCAAATAAATTATTTTTCAAACAGTTAAAACATGTCCAACAAACAATTAGTATGTTGCAGACAACAAATAATATATCTTTAGTCAATTTGATCAATTGCGGTTTTGCTATCTACCAATTAAATTATTACCAAAGTAATTAAAGCAAAACCACCAATCAAATTGTTTGCTGCATAAAACAAATCACTTCTCTTGCTACAATTCAACTATTATAATTTTACTATTTGCTAACGAAAGAATTCATGAAACAAATAAAACATACACAATAATCAATAAGTATGTTACATGGAGCATGTGGCTGATTTTACAAGATTTTTTTATTTCAATTATACAACCTACCGATTAAATAATTATCAAAACAATTTAACTTTTTTTTAACAGATTATATCAATTAAAATTTTACTAACTAAATATTAAAATAATAAATTACAATACACATAAAATCAATCAGTTTTTTATAAAGAAAAAAAATCCAGCACAGCATACAGCAAGTTAACTCGTGTTTGCTAGAGGGACTTGCTAGGAAATGATGTTCAAGTGAAGCAAAACGTGGCTCATAGTTTTCTTGGGTCCCTGGGAGAAATTTGAGCAAACGAGTTTCATGGAACTTTCGAGAAAAGGGAAGTTGCCATAATAAAAGAAGAGCGTATCAGCATCATCGTTATAGTGAACGACACTGCTTCTTGCCTGAAATTCATAGCTTCCACCACCACCACCACCACCACAATTAGAGTGTTAAACATATTCGTTAATTATAATAGGGCTTGTAAAATTAATTGAAGTATATACAACTTGAACATTCATACTAATAAAAAAAAAGTGTCAAACATGTGATTTTGAATGACACTAGTTTTCTCAATAATAAAGTAAGGAGAATAGCTGTTATCTTCATAACAGCCAAGAGTCTTTGGGGCTTACTGACAAAAAAGAAAAAAAGAAAGAAAAGTTGACATATTCAATCATCGCAATTGGCAAGATTTCCACTTGCACAACACATAAGAGAATATCCGTTGATGAATAATTTGTAATAATAATTAACTGCCATAATCAAGCAAACAAGTTTGAATAAAATTCAAGATCGTCGTACAGATTACGGCAAACTAGTTGACTGCACTTTTTTTCCCGGGGGTAGTGGGTGGCTTTGAGGAGCCATGGAAATTATTTGTTGAAAACCTTTTTTTCGGTATTTGATACAAAAAATTCGTCCATTTTTATACATCGACTATTTCTCTTTTCAATAAAAATGTCTATTTGGAAGTATTATTGAGATTAATTTTGAAAATGTATTTTTCGTTCAGAAATGCATCAGAATAATATTTAAAAATTATCTAAAAACACCAAAAAAATTGAATTTAAAGTAAAAAATAAAAATAATTTTTAATTTTTTTTTTCAAAAACATTTTTAAAATGCAGTACCAAACAAGATCCAAGGCCTTATCAAATTTATACTAACCTTTCAATTCACATTTTATTTTAGATGAAGCTAAACAAGTGTTTAATTGGATAATCGCATGGATCAATTGATATGAATTGTGATATTCAAGGACTAATCATAAGAAAAAAATGCATCCATTCCATCAAATGAGATGCTTAGGGATTTTTGATTTGGTAGTCTCATAGCATGGCTCGTTAATGGATGTCTAGGCTTAAAGGACTTATCCATGTATCTCTCGTACACATGAAACTTCATCTATCCTTTCATACAATACAACACTTCATAATCCTAAAAACCAAGTGTCATGGTATAATAAATGTCATTCATTACATTTTTTAGGACTTTCCATGAATCATTTAGTCTTTGGATATAGCTTATACGTCCAACCTCGCACCTTTTCTAACCCCATTCATTTGAATTATATCTATTTGGATAACAACAAAGAATCAATATCCTTGTACATGCGCACACGTTTCCTACAACAATGTCCTCTCTCTGTAGAGCATTACAAAAATCTAAAACATCTAGGAAAATCATTCTATATCCACCTTGATTTGTTTTTTTTATGGATGATGATAGTAAATTGATGTGGTTTTGTCATTGAAATACGATGTTATTGCTCTTTAAATCAAAATTCGAAAGGCATGGATTCAAGGGGTTTTGCATGATTTCATAAAGGCTTTTTTCATTATAATTATTTGGTTTGAAGGCAAAGTGGTAATATGCTAAATAAATAAATAAATAAAACTATTGACCACTACACTGCACATGTTAGGTGCTCTGCTACCTTCAAGCGCCGCATGCGGCTAACTATGAGAGAGAAAAACTCTCAAACAACGCTGTTTGTTAGTTTTCTTTAGGTGGATTTTCGTTGACAATGTTTTTTCTTTTCCGCCTTTTTATCTCTCATTTCATGAAATTCACGCGGGCTATTCATAATTTCAATGTATTTCTAATAGTTGCATATTAGTTTGATTGCCCGCACTTTGTTATAGGTGAAGCAGACAATTTTTATAATTATTCAGATTAAAATATAATATTTTTATATGTATAGTTTGATATAATGAAACATATCAAAATACTCTATCATAACAACAGTAACATCGAAGTGTTAACTTCTAAAATTATCATCATTATTACTGTCAAAACAATAAAAATTATTTAACTACCTCGAGAAAAAAACACAAAAAAATGAAAAAAAAGCAAGTAAGAACAAAAACTAAAATTATTTTATATTATTTTTATTGTTGTTGTTGTTGCGTTAATAACAAAAAAAAAAAAAAATTAAATCAAAGACTAAAAGAAGTCTAAAAACATTAACAAAAGAGCAAATAAAAAGAGCACATCGAGGTTTTAACATCTAAAATTATCATTGCTATTACTGCCAAAAAATTTAAAATTATCAAATTATCATGAGAGAAAAATCACTCAAAAATATTAACAAAAGAGTAAGCAAGAAAAAAAATAATTAAAATTTATTATTATTATTGTTGTTGTTGTTGTTGTTGTTGTTGTTGTGTTAATAATGAAAAAAAAACCAAAATAAATGAAAGACTAAAAAAATCCTAATAACTTTAACAAAAAATCAAACAAAAACAATAAAATCAAAATTATTAGGTAAAAAAAAATTAATCGAACTTGAAAATTAAAAAAAAACCAATAAAAAAATAACTAAAAGAAAGAGCAAATAAAAAAACATAATAGATGATAAAACAAAAATAAAAATTATTAGCTGAAAAAAATCATTTCATTTAAAAATTCAAAAAACAATATGTTTTACGTTGCGGGCTAAGTAAACAATTTTTATAGGATTTACTGGATCAAAATTAAAATATAATATTTATCTATGCAAAATTTAATATAACAAAATAGATCAACACATCCTATTATAACAATAGCAACATCGAAGTCTTAAAATCTTAAATTATCATTGCTACTACTATTAAAACAATAAAAATTATCAAATTATCCTGGAAAAAAACACTCAAAAACATTAACAAAGGAGTAAGCAAGGAAAAAAATTAAATTATTATTATTATTATTATTATTATTATTATTATTATTATTATTATTATTAGTAAGTAAAGAAAAAAAATTATTATTATTATTATTAGTATTAGTATTAGTATTAGTATTTGTATTAGTATTAGTATTAGTATTAGTATTAGTATTGTGCTAATAATGAAAGTAAACAAAACTAAATGAAAGAGTAAAACAATTTCAAAACTTTAACAAAAGATCAAACAAAAAAACTAAAATAAGAATAAAAATTATCATTGCTATTACTGTCAAAAAATAATTTATTAAATTATCCCCATAAGAGAAAACTAAAAAACATTAACAAAAGACTAAGCAAGAAAAATAATTAAATTATTATCATTATTATTGTTAACTAAAAAACATTAACATAAGAGTAAGCAAGAAAAATAATTAAATTATTATTATTATTATTATTATTATTATTATTATTATTATTATGTTAATAATGAAAGAAAAAATAAATAAATAAATAAATAAAAGACTAAAAAAATCCTAAAAACTTTAACAAAAGATCAAACAAAAAAAAATTATTAGGTGAAAAATATTCAAGAGCAAAGGTAGAAAAAAAAACAAAAATATCAATTTTCAAATGATTATAAACACAAAATAAAATTTAAAACCAAAGCTAAGGGCACACTTATATATACATGGACAAAAATAGAGATTATTCTAGAAATATAAAAAAAAATATAGGGATTAAAATCAAAAATTAAATGTATAAAGGCCAAAATGCAAATCAAATATATTATTAATTTTAATCAAAGGATAAAATTGAAAAAAACTCACAACTTTTGTATCGAATATATTAAGGTTTTTAAACCCAATCCAGAAATTAAAAGAAAGAGGACCGAAGTGAAACATTAACATTTAATTAATTTCAATTGAAGGGCTCAATTTAACTAAATCAAAACTTATTTAACAGAAATCAACACCATACACAAAATTAAAAGTCCAGGGACTGAGTGAAAAGGAAGAAAAAATGGGGGCCTCTCCTGTACTTTTGGGTGCAGGAGAGAGAGAAACATAATAAATTGCTTTCACTGGCCACCACCGCGTACACGGACACCGTGTGATGAAACGCGCCGCAACGGGAGGAAGACCACGCGGAGGTGCATTGGCAGAGACTTCGGTAGCCCACTTACGGCGACTTTATGAGCCATCACACGCCACTTGAATAGGGCGTGAGGTGGAATACTGTCGGTCGCATGTCCTGCACACGCCGACAGTATTCCAAAAAAAATAATAAAAAAATAATGGTCAATGATCGGTCTACCCCTGTGTATAATCCATCAATTTTGTCTTATTAGGGGCTATATCCGTATTTAGCCATTTTCAAAGAAATTAAAAAAACAAAAGGTGCGGTGGGTCAGAGTGGACCGGACGCTTGCAATTACCTCCGCACCCCTCCAGCATGGAACCTTTTTTGTCCTTTTCGGGGGACAAAAACGTTAATCCACTGTTCATCAAAGCAAAAAAAAAGGCTCATGTACATGTGCGAAGAACAAATAGCAAATGTCCAGTCCACAGTGTTTACACTCACATGCTACAGGAAAATGCTATTCTCTTTTGGTTTATTGTATAATATTTGAGTTTTGATGCTCATTCTTTTCATTTGTAATTTTTATTCTTATCCTTTTCGATCCTCATTTTTTTTATTTCATCTTTTAGTCTAAATTTTTTTTATCTTTATTCTTTTCACTTCTTAACTTTGTTTACCCCTTTTGTACACCTTCAATTGTTTTCAATTTTATCCTTTGATAACAAAATCACATTTTTTTTTTATTTAATCCTTATTCTTTTGGTGGTTTCTTCTTTGAACTATTTTATATACAAAAATCAATTTAACCCTTTAATAAAAAATAATATCCATCCTCACATTTGTTTTTTTCTCAAATTTAATCCTTATTATTTTTATATTTATTTTTTAGTGTTTTTATATTTTTTTTCAATTTCATCCTTTGATGTTTAATTTCCTGGGCTTAGTGTTTTTTTTTGCTACCAAATAAGATTCATAACTGTTGGGGTTGTCGTATGTGTTGACACTGATGTTTATACTTTGTTGCGGATCCTAAACCCTTTCTCCTATCACCTCTTCATGGTGGTTCATTGCTTGAGTTTGAGTAGCCGCTGCGGGTCTAGTTGAAGAACCCTCACTAGAGGCATTTCTTAGTGCTTGCTCGAGTAAGTTGGTAAGACTAGTCACGCTAGCTTTCAGAGAATTCACGGTGTGCACGTTCTTCGTCCTCTATATTTCTTTGCTGGAGTAGAGTGGTGGGAGCTCTTCGGGGACCTCTATTTCAATTTGTCGATGATATGTTATGCACAATGATAGGTACATGTGGATGCAAATGTATGTACATGTATATCGAGTCAATTATTAGAGAGTTTGCACCTAAAGACAAGTTCTATATTATTACATGAGGGATAAAGCTTTCTATTTGGTCTCAAAAGGTCTATGAATTGCCTAATGACCGCCTCACGTGAAGTTGGTGTAGGAGTTCACAAGAAATGGTTGGGGCACAGTATGACCGCCATTATCAAGTAAACACTCAATTCATAGTTGGACGTCTTACAAATTTGAACCCTGACTGAAAGTCATGAGGCAGACCGCCAATCCCCACCTAACTTAGAATTGGGTTTATTCAAGAAATAAAATGCATGAAGATATTAATTCAAACCCGATGATATGCATTGATTGAAATTAAAAATGCATGCTAAAGTAAAAATACGAGTAAAAAAATGAACTCAAAAATAACAATCAGACAAACAATGCTCAGTCCAGCTATGTCCCTAATGGAGTTGCCATCTGTCGCCATGGCGTTTTTTTTTCCGCGCTTTGTGCCCCTCTATTCCCTAGATTTGGGGGAGACAACGGCGTGCGGTGAAAATGATGGGGTATGTTTTATAGTCGCAAAAATATAATTGAAATATCAAGAGTCGCCACTTAGTATTACGGTCACTAGAAAACCTATTGGTCTACGAGAGTCTTGGGTAAGGGGACTTGTTATGCAAGGGGAAGACGCATCACCCCCCAGTGCACCCTACCTAAGGTAAGCTGCATTGTTGCTTGATTGTTCTTCTAAGTTAAAACAATTTACACTGCATATTCAAAAAAAATTACAATGTAATTTTTTTGCAGCTGTACTTTACAATGTAATTTTACACAACAGTTAAAAAAACCTTCTTTCTAATCGATAGCTGTACTTTACAATGTAATTTTACACCACAGTTAAAAAAACCTTCTTTCTAATCGACAGATGTACTTTACAATGTAATTTTACACAGTAATTGAAATTCTTTTTTTATCTACGGATGTA
This sequence comes from Salix viminalis, assembly GCA_029228465.1. Classification (NCBI taxonomy): domain Eukaryota; kingdom Viridiplantae; phylum Streptophyta; class Magnoliopsida; order Malpighiales; family Salicaceae; genus Salix; species Salix viminalis. The sequence goes on along the minus strand of CM055429.1, from coordinate 8,182,980 downwards.
TTATACAATGTAATTTTATATCGTAGTAAAATCTTTTTTTTATCTACGGGTGTGCTTTACAACGTAAATTTATACCCCGATAGTTAAAACAAAATAATTGTTAAATTGTTTTTGAAATTTTGGCCAAATTTCAATCGATAATCATAAACTGGTTACAATATCCAATTTTCATTTCAAAATATGTAAAAGATGCAACATATTTTTTTACGAAAAATATGATAGGAAAACTTTGGAATCCGGTCGTATGCACGGAAAAAACATATTTTTATGTTTTTGAAATTTTTATATTTTTATATTTTTTCCTTTTTTTAAAATAAAATAAAACAAAAATAAAATAACATCTCTGGGTTGACTGTCCAGCCCATCTCTGAATGGGCTGGCAGCCCACCTCCCCTATACGCTTGGGTTGGACACAAAGCCCAGCCCAGCTCACTCAAGCCCGCCCTGCATGAACAGGGGGACGTAAAAGCATCCTGTGCATGCAGCGGGATGAAGATGATGATGAACATGGGGATTTTTCAAGTGTAACGAAAGGAGTATCTGTTAGTACCTTTGGGTATAGGAGGTCGAGGTGATAATTTATATGGTGGTGGCGTCGTCAACGGTGGCCTATGTTGGCCAAAGGAGACGTTGGAATTCCACGGGTTCACGTCGTTGCTACTTCCACCGTCTTTATTGCCCGCCGAAGAGTGTGGCTAAGTTGCTGGTGTAGAGGGGAAGCTCACGGTGATGATGAGAGAGGTGTTGGGTGGTCAGGCAGACACTTTTGGTGGAGAGAGAGAACTCGGCTGAGCTAATTTTAGAGAGAGAGAGGACTTGCAGACCAAGAGAGAGAGAGAGAGAGAGAGGGTTGGTTGCCGAGGGAGATGAGGGATGATAGTGTAATTTTTGTATATTATTTCCTTATTTTGGCTTGTTTTTTTCTTTGCCAAAAATTCTCTGCAAACTCCTGGTTTTTGGCAACTCTGTTCGTGATTTTTTCCTCTGGTTTTTTGTTCCTTTGTCACGTAATTCTCTCTTTTTCTCCCTCTTTGTTTTACTGTATTTTTTCCTCTATTCCCCCTCCTCCTCCTCATCCAGCGTCCATGGCTGTTATTTATAGAGGAATGAGGCACCTCTCATACATATTGCATGAGGTTGTTGCCTCTACAGGTTGTTGCCTCTTTCTCTGAACCTACAGAGGCTGCGACGTCTTGTCCTGCAATGTTCAGGTGTTAGAACAGTGCAGGCACATGAAAATTTGGTTTTGGGAGGGAGAAAATACAATTTAGCCCCTAAATTTGCAATTGTTCTAATTGCATCTCCAATTCGTTTTAAACTCTTAATTTTGTGTCATTGTATCTCCGTCAGAATTTCGAGAGCATCCTTAGCTTTGCACGCCTTTTTTATTTCAGTCCTTGATTTCTAATTTACACGATTTAACCCTCAATTGACCATTAAACTCTTAATTATTTTCAATTTTACCCCTGATTCACGCCATTGGCTTGGAAAAAATCAATTGGGTCTCCAAAAATTCCAATCTTCTCAATTGAACAAGAATTAAGCTTAAGCACTTGATTTCTCATCGATTAAGCCCTTAATAAAATTAATTTTACCAATTTAAAGTATAATTAAGTCCTTGCACTTAATTAAATCCTTCAATTGGATCTTGAATTAATTCCCGATCATAATTAAACTTTAAATTGATCGACGATTAAATTAAATCAACCCATAAAAATATAATTATGTCATTCAACTTAATTTTTACATAGATTTATCCAACGATAAATTATTTTTGCCTTAAATTTGTATTTTCCTCTATTTTTGGAACAAAAGAGATATGATCGGAATCGCGAAAACAAACAAAATTTCCACATATATTTTTCTACCCATGCCGACCCCTTTTATTTTATTTTTGTTATTTTTGGGTGGATTTTGGGGAGTAAACCAGAAATTGGGTTATGACAAGGTTTACAACCTTCTTTTATAATGATGATTTTGGTGTCATGCTTGCATTGAGTTTTGGGCTTTGTTATTTTAATTGTTATAAAACATAATTTATTATGTTTATGTTTTCATATTCAAACCATTATGCTTTAAGTCTTTGGCACTGTATATTCCCCTACTTTGGTTCCCTGAATATCTAAATTGATATATCAAATAACATCTTAGTGGTGTCATCCTATACTTCTCATTCATGAATTGTTAATTTTTGGGTGGCAACTTTCAATTCCAATATGCTTCTGGGGTTCACATCAAGCTTTTTATCTTCTCCTCACTTTAACCCTCTCTTTATTTATTTAGTTTTTTAATTTTCTAAAACTCTCTTGATGATCAAAATACCTTAGCAATCACTCCAGGAACCTTTTAACCCCCTTTTTATCTCTACATTTCTTAAGAATTTTCTACAAAATGGAAAATAAGAGAAAGAAATCTTAAATAAGGTGTTTTTTAGCCAATTCTCAACTATTTGTAATTTTACCCCTCATTTATTACAAATAAATCAAATGATCATTTGGAGTTGTTAATTGAACTATTTGACTAGCTCTTTACTTTGTCTCCAATAGTTAGATTTCTTTTATAAATCATGTATTATCAATTTAATTATCATGTTATTTTTTTTTTGTAAAAAAACAAAGGTTTATAATACGTTAAAGTCCTGAATGACCACATCTTATGTAACTTATTAATTAACAGTCAAAGACAAGCATCTATATTCCTATCTGGCTTATTAAAATTGGATATGACCATAGATAAAAACATGAATTTTAGTCTCATACACATACTTGATGATAAGTTGTAAGCCATGAGTATCACCAATCAACAAGAATAAGGTGCAACAAATTACTTAAATGGATTGAATCTATTTGTACATAACCCAACAAGTATGTTATATGGCTCCATTGAAAAACTAAAGATATACTCTATTAAAATGCTTTCATGACTCGCTATCAGAAGGGTAGACCATAAATTTATCCACCGCATCATGTGAATGATGTCATACACTCATCAATTTTGAAGACCTGAATAACATTTGTAGTCAATGAGTGGTTGAAAAATTAACGTGTAAAATGCTTATTACTCATTCGATGATTATGTCATAACTAGCCTCATTCATCCCATTATCTAACTTGATAATGAATACCTATTTAATAACTGATAATTTACTATGATTTATTCACTCATCTCATAATGATTCGGTAAAGTCTTTCAAAATTTCAAAAAGATCTAGTTGTGTGTACATTTTGTTCTTTATTTGCAGTTGAATAGTCACCTGCATAACTCAATTCTATTCTTATTGTACCCATCATCAAACTCCTATAACAATTATTATTATCTACAGCTCTATACACATTGCTAAAACTAGAAATCAAACCAACCATCCTTTCTATCATAGTCTTGAAAGGAACATAGAGTTCCCCGTGCTCAAACCAACATAAGTATTTTTCCATAATCTTTTTATATATATATATAGAAGATGCATGGTAACAACATTTGGATTGAGAAATGTTCTTTAGTTTTAAATGTTTTGCATGGACATCTAACATCGTCTCTATTAATATTTTTTAGATAATCCATGATGCGGAACCCTTTGGATGAAACTCAATACATTCAAGAATGATCATTCATTGCTTATATAAAACTTATACATAATATTGATGACAACATGTATTAATTAATAATATGAACGAAACAAATTATTGCTACCCAACTAAGTAACTAACATTTGTTGAATTCAAATTTATTCAATATATTTTATCGGTATCCTCTAATTATATTATTATTCTCTAGAAAAATCCAATTTCATCTGAATTTTCCAAAATTTTAAACTTAACAATAAAATGGACAAAATATATATGAAACTTGCCTATTAAATAACTCATTATTTATTTCATTAAAAAACACCTAAGTTGCAAAATTAAACTTAATTTCATCAAATAACAATCAAATATAATTTCTCTAAATCTCAAACAAACCCTTATATATACAATTCATGTATTTATTAAATAATTTTTTGTAGGAAAAAGCTATAAAATAAGTAAATGCACAAATAAACTACATATATCACACAAAAATAACAAAACATTTACATTAAAAAATGGGTTACAACAAAAATGAGTAGGTTTGCTTTTTTGATATGGTGGATCTTAAAAAAAAAAAAAAACTGGAATAGGGATGCTGGTAGATTGAGTGTTGCGGTGGTTGCATTTGTGATGATAAGAGCTTGATATATGACGAAATAATAGCGGAAGGATGTTGTTTTCTGCAAGGAAAAGAGAATGAGGAGATGAAACAGTGGAGGGGGGTCATGTGGCAAAGTTTAACTTAAATATTATTGATAAGTTCCCATAAAGAAATTAGCTATAGTTCTCTTTCATTAGTAAATTTTATTAGCATTATTGACAAAAATAACAAGATAGCCCAATTTATTTTTCTCATTCCTTGAATTCTACCAGTAATTCCATTGGTGTTCATAATTTAATGGTGATATTTTTTTTGTAAAGTATTTCTATTTATATTTAATAATTTTCTGGTTGCATTCAACCACAAGACAACTATTCTCTCTAGTTGACATTACCAAAGGCAACAACAAGCCATTGACCGGCGATCTTTGAATATTAGATATATCGTGTTTGTCGCTGCTAGGAAATTGTATGGTACGTAGAGTACTCATATAGTTCATATACTATTTCAATAAGCGAGTAAGACACATTTTCAGCTGTCTAAAACAAAATCCATTGATGAATCTTGGCAGCTATTGACTTTATAATTAGAAATGAGTGATTTATAAGCAATGATATTGATTTTTCTACCCGACGAAAGAAAACGAAACATTACATTTTCATGTGGACCTCCGTATTCCCCTTTGTTTATCTTGTTTTCTCGAACCACTCCCCCCGAGTTAGCTTGTCGCCGTTGTCCCTTTCTTCTCTCGCAAGAAATACCACTAATCACAGTGCGGAGAGAAACGTGAAGTTACGTATGCATCACATTACGACATCAATCATCTTCGTGGCGATCTTTTGCCATCAGCTCGCCTACTCGAATTGTACGAGAGATGAAGGATCGCACGTATCATTTTTTATTTTTGCAAAACTAAGATGTTCGTGGAACCATCTCATATAAAATTTTAAATTGTTAGATAAAGTTTTAGAATATAATTTATATTATTTTCTAATACATTTTTTTAAGTCAAAGTTTTTTGAGCTTGAAACGTGTAGATACCTATATTATCTTGTCCTTGATTTTTTTATCAAATAAAACGAGAGTATATTACTAATATTTACAAATTACAGCTGGGACCCCTGAGTCAATAAGACTCTGATACCATATTAAAGAACTATCTCATCTAAAAACTTAAGTTGATAAGTAAGATTTCATAATATAATTTATATTATTTTTTAACCGTCAGCAATACTTTCATTTAAAAGTGGCTCACTGTCCCTCCAGATTTGTAACTGATCAAAAGATCATATATTATAGCAATATTTTGCTGAAGGTGCTCAAGAAACCCTTTGCGCTCTTCGATACAGACGCATAAACAAGGCATTTGCAAAGCTGTATATTACTAATATTTACAAATGACAGCCCTTCCCAAGTTCATAAACTAAACAGAACAACTAGGGCGAGTTCATCTTGACTATTTCTACTGTGGCTGTCTACTCTCAGGCCACAGCCTACTTCTAAAAACCCGCCAATAATAATAGACTTCACAGTCGGAGCTATACCGTCAACAAAACGGGGACACATATTAATTTTACTGTCTAGCTTACCATATGAAGACAATGAGCTGAAACCATGGTCGGTATGCACCGTCAATTACTTTTAACGCCATCTAATCCATGCCTTGACGCCCAGCCATCCACGCGATTTGGCTTCCAAAACATAGCATCACTGTACCCCTCTTTTCATGGCATAGATGGCAGGGTCCCCCACTGCGCGTGATCCACGTACTACTCTACTCGTGCCGTGAAGACACTCTAACCATGATATTGTCTTCTGTTCGGGGAATGTGAAGAGAAGCTCAACCTAGGTGATCGATACTCGCTCCACTTTGGCGCGTTATCTGTCACGCCCCAAACCTTAACAGACTTGTCTAAACTCCCACTATACACTATCCACCGTTGATCTCCCTCGTCGGATTCTTGATCTTCTACAACGGCTAGGCATTTCACTGGCCCACCATGACCAGTTAAAACTGTCAAGCAAGTATGGACCCCACCACCTTCCCTCCGCCACACACAAATACTGTTATCAGCGGACCCACTGAACACCAAATTAGCAGCCGACGCCATGCAAAGGACGGCCATTTTGTGGCCCCTGAGTACACCACCATGTGACAAGTGCTTTTGACGTTCCCAAAAGTTTACCAACCCATCGGATGAACCACAGTAAATTACAGCTGATTCTTGATTTACCGAGAGCGCTGTCACCGCGTTTTCTTGTTTTAACAGCGTTTGAACCAGAAAATGCTGAGTTCCTCTCCCATGAAGCTCCCTTCTCCACACTTTCACTGTTCCATCAGCTGAGCCGGTAAACACCAAAGAATCAAACCCGGTGACAACTGAATTTATGGCATCGTCGTGGGCGTTGACTGATTCAAGGCATTTATAGTCTGAAACTCGCCAAACTTTTAGGGTTTTGTCCCAGGATCCTGAGTATAACAGACCCTGATCCTGGTTCAGACTTAGGCAAGAGACTGCATCGAAATGCTTGATGCGTAAAACATTGCGATGTCTACGAACTTCTACGTAGTTCTTGGGACTGAAAGAGCCTTTGACGTAATCTTTAAGAGTTGGCAAGGTCCCAACTCGTCTGTAAGCACTAGGGTTTCTGGTGGATATTGTCCAGACTCTGATCTTGCCATCTTGATGACCAGTGAAAATCTTTTCACCGCATAAAACAATGGCCTTAACCAATCCACTGTTGGATTTAAACCCTGAAAAATCCTTCAAATTCTTCCATACACGTACGTTCTTGCTATCGGAGCCAGTGTATAGCAGATCACCAGAAGCAGCTATAGAATAAACTTGACCTTCTTCACGTGCAATTGATCCAATAAGGCCATTATTGGAGAGCTTATGGCTGATTGGGGACGGTATTATCCATGGAGATTTAGTGTATGGAGACAGTTGGTTCCATGGGGAGAGGTAAGGAGAGAGCTCACCACTTGGTGGGGTGCTACTGCTGTAATATCCAGGACTCATATTGGTAGAAGTTGAGCTGGTTTTGTTGCTTGTTTCATCATCATCTTGATTAAAAGTTGCAGGATCGGAATGCAAGAGTGCACCGAAAGTTGGTCGGGGTATTGAGAGTTCTGCAACCATGGTTCTACCTCTTAGGTTTTTCATGGAAAGCAAATCAGTAGCAGAGGATTTTATAACAATTCAGGAATCAGGACTTTTAGCTAGAAAGAAGCTTGCGAGCTAGGTTCTTGGAAAGAAAGTTTGGAAAGCAGAAAGTTGGAACGGTTTGAGGAGGGCTAAGTCTCCATATATTAATGGAGGATTCTACAGTGGCTGGTGATCCAATGGTGTGATATGTAGACACGTGGATATTGACGGCTGTAATCATTACTAACCGGGAAACTGGCTGTGCCTGTAATAAGGAAACTGAATCTATATAATTTTTTTGCAGTTTTAATGAATAAACGACCGTTTTTATTTTTATTTTGATTGAATAGAGGCGTTTAGGATTTACAGGTTACTGTGTGTGGGTGTATTATATTTTGGGGAAAATATTTTTGGATTTTCTTTCTAGAATATGGACTCACGGGTAATCAAGAAAGAATCATTACATGCAACCTGCTTTCACATTGTGTGTCTTCATGGTTCCTTGGAAAGGAAAATCTTGACCTAGGACTTCCCCAAGATGTTCTGTTTCTATACTTGATTAGCATACGCGCTTATGTTCTTTTTTTACTTGTTTAATGCCATTATCGTTTCGGATGCGAGGATATTGTTTGTAGCTTAATTATCAAAACAAATAAACCAGCTGTTATATGCTTTATTATTAGTACCAATAGCAAAATAAGATAATATAGCTTTTAATTGTTTGATTAACAGGTTTTATCACTTAGCTATTGGGTTTATGAATATCATATGCATAGCAAAAATAATAAAATAAAATTATTTGGAAGTCCTTAAGATTTGTTAAACAAATCTAGAGTTATTTAAAGATTTATTATCTGACAATTGATTTTTTTTAACTTTGAAAATTTCTTTATAAACCGTGTTACCACAATAACAAGTCGTCTAATTGTTTGGCCTTTAATAGTAATTAATATGAATCATTAATGAGAAATCTTTTAAATCTCTATTTATGAGAAAGAGATTGTTATGCCTAGAGTGTTAGTTCTCTATTCTCATAGTTTTCTATCTAATAGAAATAACTTATTATTTATAGGATAATCTGAAAAATTCTACAAATTAACAAAATATTAATTTTACCCTTGAATAATATTCATATATTAATTCAGAATAATTTTATAAATTAACTCAATCAAGTTCTCACTTGGTTTTTTCTAGATCTAGAAATGTAATCCATTTATTAATTGTATTTTAGTCCTTAGTTTTTATAATATATTTCAATCAAGTCATACTTAATTAAAAAAGTCTAGTTTAATTTATAACTAATAGTTCTTAATGTGTGTGACCCATTATATCTTAATATGTTAGCCAAAATAAAAATTCTAATTCTAATTAAATGATTTAATATATTATCAATTAAATAAATGATTAATTTATATTTGAAGGTCAAGTGCATTGTCTAGCAACGTGTCATGATCCTCCAAATATTAAAAAAAATCATTAGTGATTTGACTTACCCTTCACTAATCAATTTATCAGTTTAACCAATATTTATTTGTCAATAATGTTTTTATTTAATATTAAAACATGAATTGTATTTGTCATATTAAATCATGTTTTTTCTCTACATAATAATCATTGATCGTTTGAAAGATTTGATTTTTTTTTCAAATTTCATTTTACATTGGCCAATGATTTGTCAATCAATATTATTTGAGAACGGGTAAAATATTTTTTTCTAATTCATCTAAGGTGATAAATCCTACAGTCATATTATAGTGATGTTATACTAATAGATGCTCATTCATTACCTTAATTAAAACAACATGTAACAAGATTAAAGCATAACATTCTTTATATAAAATAACATAGTGATATCAAGTTAAAGGATCACTTATACAACCGTCACATGGATCTTTATATAAACATAGGTGATCTCCCCATATAAAAATTTCATGTTGGTCAGTTTAGTGTATATGTCTTATTACAAGCACTGACATATTTGTTATAGATATCTCTTATACCTCAACTTATTAGAACATTTATTTCTTTTTTTTTAAAATAAAAAATATAACATGTATTAACCTTTATGATTCTAATAAATATCCAATATTTAAAAAAGCATTTACCACGAATATTTTAGAAATAATATTTTGATGCAATATGACTTATAATTATAAAAAATTTATAATTTATTTTCCAAAGTATTTTTGTATCTTGAACTTTATCCTTATTATAGATTCATAAATCTAATATTATATGAATATTAAATATAAATTAAGATTTTATTAATAATATATATTTACATGAATTACATGAATATAATAACATTACATATAACCAACCGATTGGTTATATGACATATTAAACTAATATTATATTGTTAATTTATAGAGTAATTAGGAGGTCGTGAGTTGGTGGTAAGGGAGGGGGAAATGTAATTTATTAATTTTAAGGAGACAAAACAAAACAAAACAAAACAAAAAAGAAAGATTAGTTTTTTTTGTTGTGATAAGGGGCTTTGTTGTGATATGGCATTTGAGTTTTTTTTTGTTATTTTTTTTAATTGTATCTTTTAATATGGAACTTTATATTTTATCTTTTCTTTTATATTTATCCTTCAATATAAGATTTTTATTTAATTTTATCTTTCTATATGAGATTAGTTTTTTCTTTGTAATACATAATGAACAAGTTAATATTGAGATAACTCTTACATGATTTAATTTAAAATTTATATTAATTAAATAATCGAGTCTAGATTTTTTTAAGTTTGAACCATTGTACTGAAATTCATGACAATGCCAAAATAATTTCTAACAATTAAAATATGATTATTTTTATTCGAGCAACAATATCGCATCTTGTAAAATAGTTTCAGCTATGCACTGTATGAATTGCTTGGGCGGTTGGCGAGAGTTGTTTGGCACAGCGTTTCAAAAGCGTTTTTGAAAAAAAATAATTTGTTTTATTTTAAATTAAAATATTTTGATGTTTTTAGATCATTTTGATGTGCTGATATCAAAAATAATTTTAAAAAAAATAAAAAAAATATTATTTTTATGTATTTCTTAACGAAAAACACTTTTAAAACCTCAACCACACTCTCAAATAGTAAAATAGTGTTTGAAGCTTTATATCTTGCTGCCATGCATTGAGTTATTTTGATTTGATGAATTTTTTCTAGTAATGTGTATTATTGGAAATACTTTTGATGTTGAAGTGAAAAAAATGATTTGATGAATATTAATATTAATATTGGATGATATTAATTTAAAAAAGAAAAAATGGATTGGTGTTAGAAAAGAATAAATAATTAACATATAAGGGCATAAATATTCAAAATATAAGCAAAGAAGACAAGAGAGAAATATTTTTCTTATTATGAATTCTTCTATTTTTCCAAATTTTTAAGAATACAAGACAAGAGGTCTATTTATCGAAGAAAGAAATGAACTCAAGGGTGTAGAAATTCAAGAGACTAAACTCAAGAGTCATGGACATTCAATACACATAAATATGAATTTATAACACTTCCACTTAAATGACCATGTACTTTAAAAATCAATAGAGGGCTTTATATAGATACTTCAAAATCTATATTTGAATACTTTAGGATTCATTAAAACAATGTCAAATTGCCTCATTAAAACCTTACAAAGGAAAACCTAGTGGAAAAAAAAAAACCCAAACGAAGTAAAAAGAGTATAATTTGCATTGACTTCCCCTCAAAAGTACTTGACTTATGACAAATCTTTAAGATGACACATTCTAATATTATGGACAAGTTTCTTGAAAGTTGAGGTTGATAAAGACTTTATAAATAAGTCTGTTAAATTTTTATTTTATTTTTTAAAAAAAACTTTTAAAATTTAATGTCAAACATGGCCTAAGACCATCACAATGGCCGAGACATCAACACAAATCATGCGACGAGTTGCTATAACAATATTAGTTTAAAAAATATTTTAAAATACAGTATCAGACATGATATAAGACTATCCGGATGCCCAAGACATCAACACATCATGCTTCTAATCAACCTTAAAATTAGTGGCAAACAAGAAATCATGCGATGAGTTGCTACAACAACGCTAAAGAATGCCTGCTCAAGCCCATTAAAGTTGCTTTCTGTATGCTTTTCAGACGGTTTCGCTGTTCCAATATCCTTCCAATCCATGCATTGTATCAAACTATAAATCACTCTAGCCCATTCTAATTAACTACTTTACACCGGATCCTGTCTCTTCCAAAATACTATTAATAACTTCTCTCAACCATTTTGAAAATTAATAAAAAGTAATAACAAAACGTAAAAAATGATGACCGGTGGATCATAATTTTTTCTTAATATAATTATAGCTAGCTCTACTAATAATTTGTCAACTAAAGATGCTTTTCTTACCCTCCAAACCTTTATTATTATTATTATTATTATTATTATTATTATATGATTGTCTCCGATTTTAAATAAGATTACAGTATAATGTTTTACGCAAGTCAGAGGTTGGTGAACCACACGCTATTAATTCCTCTTCCAAACCCCCTTGTTGCCCGTAGCCGCTTTCGGCTAATTTCATGCCTTTGGACGCCCCCAAATGTCAAACTTTCTTTCTTTTTATGGCTGACACCTGCATCTCTCAAATTGGTGAAGGACAGTGACCTCCCCCGCAGTCACAAAGCTAACGCCACGTATCGGTTTCCCTTGCAACCCCACTTTATCAGTTTTTTTAGCCACGTAACCTAAGAGTGATTTCAACTGCCATTTATGAACCAACACGTGTCCACTTAGGTCACCCTACGTTAGCATGATGGCACGGCCCCGTTGGGTGTCTCTGGTCTCTGGTGGAGGGAGAACGGTTATTTTGAACATTTTGTAGAGCTTTTTTTTTTAAATACTAAATTATTTTTCTTAAAAAAATTAACATAATATAATAATAATAATAAATATTAATTAAAAATTTTGTTTAGAAAAAATACAGTTAAAAATGCTGCCTTCATCTTAAGAATAAAAAAGATTTTTTTTTAAATAATATTTTGTATATGTATGGCCTTGCTTAACATTTTTCTAGGATGTGAGTGTATTCAATTAATTTTATCTATGTTTATCTTTTATATCACAAGTTTCTCATGGTATGAATTTATTTTTTATTGATAAAAATAAATAAGTTTGGCGAACACATTTGGATCAATATTTTATTTTGTGTGATTGAATATTTTGATTTGCATTTATTTCTTAATTTGTTTTTGTTACTATTAATGAGTTTTTTGAGTTTATTTATATGAAAAATTATCAATTTATTTAATTGGATGTTTGCACAACTTTTAAATATATATTTTGAATTTTTTTATTTTTAAAAGCACATCAAAACAATATACATACCTCTATTTTTTTTGAAAAACAAATATAACCCTTAGAATAAGAAAATTTTAATACCCTTACCTGAAGGTGTCTTGTTCCTTTCATTATATTAGGAATTGCAATTACTTTATGTCATTCGCGATAAAAAGAAATATGACTATATTTTTTTATTTATAAATAATTTATTGTATTATAAATGTTCTTCATTTCTACCTCTTATGATTTTTTTAATCTTTCAAATTTGGTTTTTATTTTGTTGGGGATTTTATTTGTTTTTTAAAATTTCATCCTTCTTAGGTTTTTTACATCAAATTTTATCCTCGTTGTTTTTGTTGCAATCAATTATTTACTTTTACTTTTGCAAGTTTCTTTTATTAATATTTTTTCAGAAATTTCTTCCTCCAAAATTAAATTGATTAAGAGTTAAGCTTATTGATTTAACTTGTGTCTGGTATTTCACATCTTGATGATGCTTTTTTATTTTTATCCTTTTTTTTATTGTTTTTGGTTGCTTTCTATTTTGTTAACCCCTTGCATGTCTGTCTTTTTCAATTTCATCCTTGTTATTTTTTAATCTATAAATAATCTATTATATTATAAATATTTTTCAATTTTCCCCCCTTATAATTTCTTAATCTTACAATTTTAGTTATAATTCTTTTGGTTTTTATTTATTTTATTTATGGTCTTTTTTTTTAAAAAAAAATATTCTTCATTGGGTTTTTTTTTTATCAAGAGTTATCCCTGTTTTTTTTTCTGCCACTATTTCTTAAAAAACTTTCCTCTTAATAGCTCTTCAATGATTTTATCCTTCAAAATTAGATTTGTTAAGAGTTAAATTTTTTTTATTGATCATAATCACCATTTGCAAATATTAACGTGGGTTCGCTTATTTCAATTTCATCATTCAAAATATTTTTCTTTCTATGAGGTTATCTAAATCTTATGTTCATTGTCCAAGGGCTCTTGAATTCTCCTGATATAATAGTTTTTTGTTTTTTTTTAAAAAAAAACAATTTTTTTTAATATAATTTCACTCTTCCATATTGAGTTGTTTAATAATCCAAAAAGACTCTAGGTTTTTACTTTTTTATTTGTTAGTCAATTAATTGTTATTTTTATTTTTATATTATTTAAAATTATCAATTGAACCAATGAATTGAAATCTGATTTTTCTTAACCTAATATTAAAAAAATACAATGCCGAGTTTGAAATTACTCAACCTAATATTAAGTAATCCATGAAATGAAGATGGCACACACTCTTATTTCAACTTTGTATAGACATTTGGATCCCTCCTGTGGCAAAGGCAAAACAAGTCACTCGTTATTAATTGAATGCAATAATTACGCGGCCGCTGATGTTGGCCATGCTCCATGAAACTATTATTTTCTTAGGAAGTCAATTTTCATATTATAAACATATCCAATGTATTACAGACTTGTCGCTGGCGGGTCAGGAAGACAGTTTTATATTATCGTCTCTTTTGAATCTGAAGCCGTTGTCAAAAACTGTTGACTTTATTCATTTATGGATGAGGTGCTCCTTTTCAAGGGACTCCAATGGGTTAACCTAATTTCAATTATTTTTTAATTTGGAAGGGAAGAAGAAGAAGAAGATGGTGATGATGATCTAGATGCTCTTAATGTAATGTCTTTCCAAGTAAATTAAGAGATGTGTACGTGGCAAAATTACTACATATATGAGCAGCAGAAACTTAAAGTTTGACAAAGTGGAGCAGAATCAAGGCAAGTGTTGATGAAGCTCATGATATTAGAATTACTGTAATTACACACACAATATTGTGATGGTAACATCAAATCTTCTTGCTGTTAGAATTCAAAAGAGTTTGTGCATCGGCAATCTTGGCTGGGAAAACAACTTTTGAAATGTTAAAGAATAATATAAATTGTATTTTGAAGTCTCATCTAACAACTTGAATTTTTAGGTGAAATAGTTCTATGATATCATACTACCCTTATTCTAAGAGTCTTGTTGACCTCGTAATCACGAGTTCAAATCTTACCACCCTCATTCTATTTGATAAAAATCAAGCACAAGATAGTGTAGATCCGTGGGCAAGTTTCAAGCTCAAAAGACTTTTACTTGAGAGGATATATTAGATAATAATATAAATTATTTCTTGAAACCTCACTTAACCGCTTGAGATTCTAGGTAAGAAGATTTCATGACATGAAAAACAGTTTTGTTGTTATATACGACACTTAAACGTATCAAATTTAAAGAAGAAAACAAGTTGCAGACAAGCAGGGATAGGGGGAGCTGGAAATCCTTTGACAGGAGAACACCGTTGACCATATCACGGAGGCAGGAAAATGCCAGCCGATACAATTCTTGTCGTTGCCAATGATTTCAGGAGGAGAAAAGTCGTAACCTCGGTATCAGGCCCATTAATTAAAAGGCCTCGTGTTGGAAACATGGGTCATATTCTCCTTAGGCCCATAAAAGCAGATGGGCGAAATATCAAATTGTGGCCCAAACACCTATCTTGTTCTTCAAGTCGCGAGAAGAACACTCACGGCAACATAAAAGCAGCAAAGAACTGCAAGCATTATTTGCATTAAAAAGAGAAACCCAAATTTAGTTTCTTGAAAAGAAAAGGAAAATGGAATTCATAATCGAAGAAGGAAAATGCCTTGACAAGGAAACCTCAACTCTGATTCTGGTATGTTAAAGTTGCAAGCTTTCTCATCAAGTTTATATATTTTCAGGGTTTTTGTTATTAATGATGTAGTTACATGCTTAATTTTATGTTTTGCCTTGCAACTTTTTGTGGGGTTTGTAGCCTGCATTATCAATAGGGAATGTTGGGCAATTGGCAGTTGATTTGTTAGTATCATCAACAAGAGCTGAAAGAATTGGGTATTTGGATGATCCTTATATCTTGCCTTGTGTTGGTAACGATGCTTATGGTCCCACTACTTGCGGCGAGCTTGCTCTTCCTCTTGAAGGTTGTGAAATGCCCTTTTTTTTTGGATTTTTTTTTACTGTGAGTTTAATTTTTTGTGTTGTGTATGTGCGTGTTGATGTTGTTGGAGGAATTGAATTGAGTTTTTCTCTCTTTTTTTGGCCTATTGATTTCCGCAGCTTATGATTCGAGGAATAACAGGGTGGCGCTCGTGCAACAACGATCTCCGGTTGTTAAGGTAGTGGGAATGTTGTCTTCTCCTTCCTTTCTAATAATTATGTATGTGAATTTGGATGTGGGATTGTATGCTGTATTGGTGAGCGTAAGAATGCGTTTGTTTGGTTGGATGTTATTTGTTGATTCTTGGAGTTAGTATAGTTGATGATATGTAGCAAAGAAGTTGCAAAGCTGGTAAATATGTGGGAGCAGTAGCGGATCGTGTAATGCTGAATAAATGAGTTTTATGATAGGGTGGATCTTGTGTCTGAAACCGAATCTCCTGTCAAAGGGATTGTGTGTACTTGCACTATGGGCTTAAACTACAGTCTGGCAGAGGATATATGAACTGATAGTTTAAGCGTTATGCCATGAAAGTTAGCTGAAGTAGTTCCTTGCTTTAATTTTTATGATTTTGCAGATTAGCTATACAAAACTGGAAACTACTGAAAGCCCAGCTGAAAAGATTTTGCTTTCACAATCAGTTTTTATTCCTCTTTTGAACCCTCACACAAGCCTGACTGCGATGTATTGATGAGTCACTGGAACCAAATGAGCATTTCTAATCAGAGTTTTCCATGGCTTTCAGATCTTCTATATCTTTGAATTGCTACTGATTTTGGATAACACTCTAACCATGCATGAGAAGTTGGTTTCATTTGTGAATTTGATGAACTTGTAATATAATAACCATTTCCTTTTTTGGAAATTAGTAATGGGGGCAAATTTTTTTAAACAGGGGATGATGGTTGGATTTGCTAAGAACCTAGCTGATTTTGCTGTTGCTGCTGGAATGAATCATGTTTTGGTGCTTTCTAGCTTAGAGTTTATGAGATTGCAAAAGATTGACACATCAAGGTATTCAAATCACTAATCTTGGTTTCTTCAATCGATACTTAGCTGTTATTTATAAGCTTTAAAGTTCTTTAATTGGTGTGACATTTTTAACAGTAACCCTGTGCTCAAAGCATCTAAACTTTATTTTTAACAGTAACCCTATGCTCAAAGCATCTAAAAATTATTGAGTATCTGGCCAAATAACCCTTAAATCTTTGTTTTCCTTAATTGGGGACCCTCAAGTCTTGTTATTTTCAAGTTTTCCCTATTATTGAAAGTATCTGAAACTTGGCCCTTTTTAAAAATGGATAAAAACTGTTTTAGGCTGGAGATGTGCATAAATGGGAACTTACTGATGGAGCAACTTTAAGAGGAGAAAATATTCAAACTTGCTTGCCAAAGCAGCATACTGCGTAGACTCTGCTGTCGCCTAATCATTTATCTATCTTCAGTGGGATGCAGATATATTACCTATCTAGCACCAATACTGATGGAACAGATGATTGTTGTGAACGGCTTGGGTGGAAAAAATGGCAGGAATATAATCCTGATCAAAGGACTTGGAAATATCTTAGCACCTTAGCTGAAGGAAATGCCAGGCAGGATGACAACCTACCATTTGAAGATGAACCAGAAGACGAGGATTACTACCCAAGTTTGCCTTTTGCTGCCCTTTTTTCGTGTTTCAAGGTAATAATTTTCAAGAAGCATTATGAACTAATCTCTATATGCCAGCACCTTTATGATGCATGCCCTATAACATGCTCTGTTTAGCTTTCAAACTGGATTCATGTTTTAAGAGCAGTTTCTTCTTCGAGTAACATCGAGTTCCTAACTACAATGTTCTATGCACATGGATCAAAAAATAAACCTGACTTGTATAAGCTTTTGGGTTTTTGAAAATAGGCAAAAGGCATAAAAGTTACATGCTTAATGTGTTACTGCTCTGAAGGGGATAACACACCTGAAGCTTTTGGTTTGGCTGAGGCAACAAGCAAACTATTGGGGCTGAGTCTCGATAACTCCCATGGTGAGTTCTTACTATTAAAATCAACCTATTAACGTTTTAGAATATTTTGATTAGGATGGGTGATGTATTTTACAGTTTCATCCAGGCTACATGTTGAAATGCCTTGAATTTCCACGATTGAACACCATTTTAGCTGGATATTGTTTTTCAGCAATTTATAGCATCAATTCTCACTGTTGTATGAGGCTATCCAACATCATTTTTCATACATTTCATAATTCCCTAAAAATTCATTTGTCTTGAGAAAAAAAAAGTTTATCTAGCAGTTGCGCGGAACTTCAAGTACAGGCCATATTTTATGACAGCCCTGATTGTTCAAGGCAGCAAGTTGTTTAGGAGGTCAAGCATTTATACTGATTGGTGTAATGTTTTCTTTCAGAAGAAGGTGGTAAATGGCGCATCCCATTTTCTTGGAGGACTTTGTATGGACCACCCCCAGATTTGTCAATGTTTTAGGCTTTGCTTAAACCATACAACAAGTGATATTGACAATGATGCTGCACTGGATTTTAGTCAACTCTTGTCAGTCTGTTTTCCAGTTTGTCGTTTGAAGTCTGACAAATCTGTTTCATATATCCCAAAACAGGGATCTAAAAAAACACCGACAACCTGACTAGGAAAAGTGTGGGGCAGAATCTAGAGTGGGTGGAATGGAGGGCGTTGAACTGTAGTTCCTTCTGTGTGTTTAAATGTTAACTTTGTTCAAGAAGGGTGGAAATTTTGGATGTTAAAATTCATTATTTTGAAGCAAACTCTTTAATATGCTCACCAATCTCGGCAGTGACCGGTAGATTTTGGCACTCACGGTTCAGTCTGATGCCGTTGGTCTGTACCCAGTGAAGCTGAAAAAAGAGTTGTTTCTATTTCCATTTTTCTAATTTATTATTATTATTGCTGCTTCTTCTGCCCATCCCTATTATATGCATGCAATGTGAATACATTAACTTATTATTATTATATATTTTCACAATAAATTAAATATTTTTTTTAAAAGGACTATTAAAAAAAATTAATAATTTTTTTAATAGTATTCCTAAAATTTAATTAAAAAAAACAATCTATTTACCCGCTTGTAAAGCAGACATTAATATTAATTAGCGTTTTTAACTTAGGAAAAAAGTGCATTCCTCCCATGTTATAGACAAGGCATCCTGCAGCAGCATCTAACAAAGGGTGTTTGGTAGGTGTTGCTTGACTGACAAGAGATGGGAAGCAAAGGCAGATATATCTTCTTATTTACAGACAAAGCTCATACATCTGAATCAAAAGCATGGGCCATAAAACTTAGTTCTAATTGTTGTTAAAATATAGCTTGTATGGAAGATAGTTAAAGAGGATTTGATCCAACAATGAAAAAATAAAAGGGTTTTGTTATGCATAAATTTGGATGTTGGAGGGATATATAATAATAATAATAATAATAATAATAATAATAATAATAATAATAATAATAATAGATAATAATAATAATAGTCATAGTAATTGTAATTGTAATTGGGCATGACACTTCCTGCCAAGTTGTTCAATTAATTTGGATGATTACCTTAAATAATAATAATAATAGGATTTTTTCACATTCTACATTGCTAGTGATTTTTGTCAAGTTAGGATAGAAAATCAAAGGATAACAAGTGTTGTGAGCATTGAAGATATTTGGTTAGAATCATGTGACCAATATGCGCCTAAACTTGATCTTTACAAATACTCGTTAATGAAGAAAGTTATCACAATCACTTTGTAGATGGAAAATAGAATCTCTCCAAAAAGTTTTAACTATTGATAAAAGGAAAAAAGATGAGTCTTTACATGTCACAAGACAAGGTGATTAAAGAGGTTGTGAATTCAATTCAAGATTCCTCCACTAATTTATATTATAAATGGTTCGGACATTTGAGTGAGAATGGCATAGGCATCCTTTCTAAAGAAGAACTGTTTTATTTAAAAGGTATGAACTTCAATACATTTTTTTTTGTGTAGTTGGTAAACAATATAGTCACATTTCACATATCATCTTCATATTGAAGATCATTTTCATATAGATGATCACATGTTCTTGATTTAACTCATATTGATATTTGCTTAATGATTGATGAGTCTCTTGAAGGTGTATTGTATTTTGTTAGTTTTATTGATGATCATTTCAGGAAAACTTAGGCCACTTATTTGAAACTCAATAGATCAAGTGTTTGTTGTCTTTAAGAATTTCTATGTCAAAGCTATAAAGGAAATTGGTAGAGATCTTAAATGTATTTGAGCTGACAGTAGTGGTGAATACAAAAGTCTTTCTGAGAAATACTATAAGGAACAAGGTATTAAGATGGCATGGACAATTCCTAAGACTCCACAACATAATAAGATGGCTAAAAGTTGTATGTTCTCTCATGCAAAACTACCTAATTTATTTTAAGGCGAGGCAATAAAAACTATGGTGCCTATGATCAACCTTTTTCTATCAATTCTTCTTGACTTTGATGTTTCTATACTAGAAATGATAAAATATTTCTTATGTACATTTTTTTTATGAGTATGTTTTGTTTATTGATAGGGGAGAGTCAGAATGCTTTCATGAAGCAATTTCATATGAGAAGAAAAAACGGTCAAAATCCATTCAAGAAGAGATCAAATATTTATATGAAACCATATATTTGATTAAATAAATCTTCATAAACATAAGGAACACTCAAGAAGAATTGAGTTTCCGAACTAAAAAAATTGATGAAAATTGCTCATAACCAAGGTAAGAGACAATATTAATTGTGAAGGTTTGGTTAAAATAAGGGTTTTGATTTTAAACAAATATTATCACCTGTGGTTAAGATATTTTTAATCTAACTTATGCTTGGTTTAATTGCTAGTTTAAATCTTAAAGTTGGAAAGCTTGATGTGAAAACTATCTTTCTCCATGGTGATAGAGATGAGGAGATCTACATGGAGTAACCTGAAAGATTTGAAGTGAAAGGAAAAGAGCAAATAATTTGCAAGATGAAAAAAAGTTTGTATAGGTTAAAACAAAGCTCCAAGGTAATGGTATAAGAAATTTGATTCATCCATGATGGAATGTGGTTATAATAGGACCATTTCTTATCATTATGTGCTTATGAATAGGTTTTTCAGATGGAAAACTTTATTACATTTTCTTGTGATATATGGATGATTTGTTAATTGTTGATCATGATATTAAAAAGGATCCAAATTTTAAAGGGAGAGTTAAGAAAGCCTTTTACATTGAAATATTTAGGACCAACAAAACAAAGTTTTGGTATTAAGATTACTTATAATAGGAAGAATGATAAATTTTGGCTACCTCAAGAAGAGATATGTTCAAACATACTTGAAAGATTCAATATGAGCAATTTTAAACTTATCTCTTCTCTATTTTAAGTTATGCTCTAAATAGTATTCTTAAAGTGATGAAGAAAGAAATGAGATGAAGAAAGGTTCTTTATGCATCTATAATTGGTGATGTGGACCAATCTAGAAACACCAGTAAGGACCCATTACATGTTCCAAATAGTCCAATGACTCGGTCTAAGACAAAGACATTGAAAAGAGACATTGAATGCATTGGTTTTAAAGGTTTTAGCGTCCATTGGAGTATCAAGAAGAGACCCTAGTACATCTTATCCATGTGCAAGATGGGTCCAATACAAATTTATTCGGGCCATGAAGTGAGGACAACAAAGGAAACAAAAGAATCATACTAAAACTTGGAAATAACATTGATGACTACCTTTTCCTTTTGTTTCTAGGATTAAGGGACTGAATGGAAGGCTATAAATAAGACTTATATTAGCTTTATAATATTTTACTTCTCTTCTCAAGGCAGAACATGGATTTCATATCATGGGTTTTATTTAATTTTGTTAGCTAGAACCCAAGACTTGTTTGGGCTTAATTAATACTTTATTTTCAGCTAGAATCCAAGGTTTGTTTGGATTATATTATGGTCAATTTTGGGTGGACCTAATTTAAGTCCACATAAGGGGTCTATTAGGGTTACTTTTTCAAGAACTATTTAAACTCATGTAAGCTAAATTTCGATAGTCATTGATGAATATTAATTTTGATTTTTTCAATTTTATGTGTGAGAGTGATTCTTGTATTTTTTAGCTCTTGAACAAACTGAATTTGACTTATCGAAGATTAGTTGGCTTCGTGGCGTCATTCTACTCATTCCAATAGTGTTGGTGTCTTGAGGCAAGTTTTTATTGTGTCACACTCCTATCAGATCTATTTTGGCTTTCCTGGATAGGATCTTATTTTTTATTATGGGTTGCGTGACCATGTGATCATGAGGTTCACATCAATTGGTAAATTGATGTATATCATAGTTTACATAAGGCCAAATATAGCTCATGTAATTGGTATGATTAGTTAGTTCCTCTCCAAGTATAGTAAAGAAAATTAGTCAATAGTGAAAAGGATACTTAGGTATCTCAATTGCACTTCTAGTTTCAAATTATATTTTAGCACTGATAAACCTTTGTTGGATGGATACGTAAATGCTAAAAATGCTCACGCAGACCATATAAACTCATTGCTTCCGCAATCAAGCTTATTAAAGCATCAATTCAAAGTCTCTTCAAAATTTTTCTTTTCTCTTCAAGCTGCCACTGATTTTATCAAGTGGGTAATCAAAGAAACTTGTCAAGTTCTCAATCTTGCAGTCATGGTTACAGCAGCTCAACTTCAGATTTTGCAATCCCCAATTACCGCCCTAATTTCAACTATTTCTACCTCCGTGAATGTGAAGCTCGACGATACAAACTACCTCAACTGGCATTTTCAAATTTGCTTGCTACTGGAGAGCAATGGAATCTATGGGTTTGTGGATGGCACTCATCCTTGTCCCTCGTCTATCACAGTGGATGAATGTGGTACACATAATTCTCCTTCCTCCTCTTCAATTGACTGTGATGATATTTTGATTTGGAAATTACATGATAGAGCCCTTATGCAATTAATCACTGCCACACTGTCTCCGATTGCAATGTCTTGTGCTATTGGTAGTATTAGTTCTAGAGATTTATGGAATCGACTGATTGAGCAATTTTCCATAGTATCTAAGACTAGTATTTTTCAAATGAAGACCAATCTTCAGAATATTAAGAAAGGTGCAGATACAATTAGCCAATATCTCCTTAAGATCAAAGAAGCTAGGGACTACTTAACTGCTGCTGGTGTGCACTTTGCAGATGAAGATATCATAATTTTGGCATTGAATGGACTTCCCTTAGAATATAACACTTTTCGGTGTGTCATTAGAGGCCGAGAGAGTGTTATTGCATTAAGAGAGTTTAGGTCTCAATTACTTGCTGAGGAGAAAATTGTGGAAACAATCGTTCCTGAAACTCATAATTATCTTACTGCCATGCATACCTCAAAATCTGCTATGTCTCATCCATCGTTTGGTCAGCAGCATAATAGAGTTCATGCATATAACTCTTATGACAATGGGGGATACAAGCCTTTCAATAGAAACAGAGGCAAGAGTAGATATGTTCAAGGCTTTCGACATATGAATTCCAGACCTCAATTCCCTGTTAAATCATCTAATCTGCAACATATGACCTCTGCTGTGTCCAACATGATTGTGTGTCAACTGTGTAACCGAGAGGGTCATCTTGCCCCTACTTGTGATTCTAGAAGGGATGAGAAAAATGGATGCATCATTTGTGGTAGAACAAACCATACCGCATGGTATTGTTTCTACAATGACCGAGGCCCCAATTTCAGTGGCTCTACCAATTTCAATGGAGTTCAGTTCAGTGGTCCTTCGCATGGTATGTCCAGTGGTCCTCCGCATGGTATGTCCAGTGGTCCTTTGCAGTCCATGCAAGCTTTGAATACATTTGTGCATCCATCTACATCCTCTTCGCAGTTATGGATGTCTGATTCTGGAGTTCCATCCCCAATGCATGCAATGAATACAGTGGTGCATCCCTCTCCATCCTCTTCTCAGGTGTGGCTGGCTGACTCTGGTGCCACACACCATATGACCTCTGATCTTCATAATCTGTCTCAGGCTGCTCCTTTCCCTGTCAATGACTCTGTGCAGACCGCAAATGGAGAAGGTCTGTTGGTTTCTCATGTTGGGGATGCTGTGATTCGCACAAAGCCGGCTCCACTTACACTGAACTCAGTTCTTTATGTTCCACAGTTAGCACAAAATCTTTTGTCTGTACATAAATTGTGTTTGGACAATAATTTTCGGCTAATTTTTGATGCTTGGTGTTTTTGGATACAGGACAAGGCCACAGGGAGACTAATCTTCAAAGGTTACAGCAGTAATGGACTCTATCCTTTGCCATTTGGTTCTCAAACTAGTTCCGGTTTGTCTACTCTCCATTCACAGCCTCACGCTTATTTGGGTCAAATTGTTCTCTCTTCTACCTGGCACAGTAGGTTAGGGCATCCTACAAATAAAATAGTTACTTTAATGTTAAGCAAAGCTGCTGTCAAATGTCCTGTTGATTCCAATTCTAGCATGTGTCATAGCTGCCTTCATGGCAAATTTACTAAGCTTCCTTTTCATTCTAGTTCCACTAAGTCTGTAATTCCTTTTCAAATTGTTCATAGTGATGTGTGGGGGCCTTCTCCTTGTATATCTCTTGATGGATATAGATATTATGTGACATTTATTGATGAATGTTCACGGTATTGTTGGTTATTCCCATTGATAAATAAAAGTGATGTTTGTTCTGTGTTTATTGCTTTTTATCAATATGTTCAAACACAATTTTCATGTTCTATTCAAATTCTTCAAAGTGATGGAGGTGGTGAATATATTGGTAAATCCTTTCAACTATTTCTCAATACTAAAGGAATTGTACATCACAAATCTTGTCCTTATACTCCTGAACAGAATGGCCTTGCTGAACGCAAGCATCGTCACTTAGTTGAAACAACCATTACCTTACTTCATCAAGCAAAAATGCCTTCCCTTTTCTGGTCTTATGCCATTCATACAGCTGTATATCTAATCAATAGAATGCCTTCCCCAATATTGCATAACACATCACCATATGAACTGCTCTTCAAATCAGCCCCTACTATTACACATTTGCGAATTTTTGGTTGCGCTTGTTTTCCATTCTTGCGTCCCTATAATACCAATAAACTTCAATCTAAGACAATCATGTGTGTTTTCTTAGGCTATGCATCCAATTACAAGGGATATGTATGCTATGATGTTCTTGCCAAACGCACATATGTTTCACGGCATGTAGTGTTTAATGAACACCTCTTTCCCTATACTGCACTAATATCCAGTTCTAAGTCTTCTACAACACAAGCTGCCTCACCTCTTATCATGCCTATCATTAATCGTGGATAATATTGTTGTTATGCCATCTCCTCGCTCATCGTCATTCCAGATCTGCTCTCCTCAAATTTGTCACCTTCGGGTCCATTGCTATCGCTTCCTTTACATAATTCTTCTCAACCCTGTGGACCTTCGATCCAGCTTTTGATAGAACATCATTGCATGGTGCATCATCCCGGTGATCGACCGAGGCTATTCTCGTGGTGATGCAAATTCCCATTATGAATTTGCATCCCATGCAAACTCGCAGCAAGAGTGGTATTAGCAAGAGAAAGGTTTGTCTTCTTTCAGTTAAAGATCCTTCCCCTATTGATCTATCTTTGGTTGAGCCATCAGGTTACAAGGCTGCTATGAAGAATCCTTCTTGGCATCAGGCTATGCAAGATGAGATTGATGCTCTTCACTCACAGGGCACCTGGTCCTTAGTATCTTTACCTTCTCATAAGAATCTAGTTGGGTGTAAGTGGGTCTTTAAACTGAAGAAGAATGCTGATGGCTCGGTTGCAAGGCATAAAGCCAGGTTAGTGGCCCAAGGGTTCAGTCAAGAACCTGGACTTGATTATGGTGAAACATTCAGTCCAGTAGTTAAGCCAACTACGGTTAGAATTGTTCTATCTCTTGCAGTGCAGTTTGGTTGGGTATTAAGACAACTTGATATAAAGAATGCATTCTTGCATGGTATTTTGCAAGAGGAAGTTTTTATGGCACAGCCACCTGGATTTGCTGATACAAGGCATCCCGAATTGGTTTGTAAGCTTCACAAATCACTTTATGGACTCAAGCAGGCACCCCGTGCTTGGAATGAGAGGTTCACATCATTCTTGCCATCATTGGGTTTTAATCACACATACTCTGACTCTTCATTATTTGTCAAAACTCTTGCTGCTGGTGTTGTGGTTTTATTGGTGTATGTAGATGATATAATAATTACTGGAAGTGATTCCTGTGCTGTTGGAGGAGTTATTCATGCTTTAACTGCTGAGTTTGATGTTAAGGATTTGGGTTGCTTGCATTACTTCTTAGGAATTCAGATTACAAACACTGCTAATGCCATGATTTTGTCTCAATCTCGGTATATACAAGAACTGCTGCTCAAGACAGATATGCAGGATGCTAAACCATGTGCAACACCATGTCTTCCATATCAACGTTTGCTGAAGAATGATGGTGTTTTATTTGATAATCCAACCTTGTATAGAAGCATTGTGGGAGCTCTGCAATATCTCACATTCACCAGGCCTGATGTTGCTTTCTCGGTTCATCAGGTTTGTCAGTTCATGCAACAGCCTATGGTTGCACATTTCACAGCAGTCAAAAGGATACTTAGGTATCTTAAGGGCACTTTGCATTTTGGAATCAGTTATACCAAGGGTTCCTTGGATTTAACAGCCTATAGTGACGCCGATTGGGCAGGTCATCCTAATGATCGAAGATCAACAACTGGGCAGATTGTGTTTCTGGGATCAAATCCCATTTCTTGGTCATCCAAAAAGCAGCAAACTGTCTCCAGGTCTTCAACAGAGGCTGAATATCGAGCTCTATCTTCTACTTCAGCTGAGATTGATTGGGTTAAGCAATTGCTTGAGTTTCTTGGTGTATCAATTTCACAGCCTCTTGTCTTGTACTGCGACAATCTCTCAGCAATAGCTCTCTCCTTTAATCCTGTCAATCACCAGCGCACCAAGCACATTGAGATTGATGTGCATTTTGTGCGTGAAAGAGTTGCTGCCAACCAGTTAATTGTTCAATTTGTCTCCTCTCAGGAGCAATTTGCAGACATCCTCACCAAAGGCTTAAGCTCTCCTTTGTTTCACACTCACTGCCGCAACCTCATGCTTGGTTTCTTCAAGCCAGAGGTTGAGGGGGGATGATAGAATACAGTAGCTATTGATATGAGTAGCCACACACAAGTATTTCCTTTAGCCTATATATAAGAGGCATTAGTATTTTGTGTGTAACTGAACAATAACAATAATATAGAGAATTTAGAATTTCAAAGTTTTCCCTCTCTTTCTCCCTTCATCTTCTTCCTCTGATTCACGAGGACTATTATCCTCTTCTAATCTCTACAAATGCATATATGGTTGGTGATGTTGATTCTTTAAATTCCACATGATGATATTTGATGACTTTTATAAAGGGAGCAATTTCATGGAAATCAAGGTTGTAAAAATGTGTTGCATTATCCATTACAAATGTTGAATATATTGTTGTTATGGAAGGGAGCAAAAATTTGTTATGGATGAAGAAATTCTTACATGAACTTGCCCTAGTTGAAATGAACTTTTTGTTGTACTATGACAGTAAAAATACAATTCATCTCACTAAACATCCTACTTTCCACACTCAATCAAAACATATTGAGGTTATATATGAATTGATTTAAGATGCTATAGAGATGAAGTAATTTGTTGTCGAAAAGATCCATATCAATGACAACATATTAGATATAATGACCAAATCTTTACCAAAAGAGAAGTTTAGGTTTTGTAAAAGGAAAACCGACGTGGTAGAGCCTCCCAAATTAAAGCTTACAAGTTGATCGTTGATATGACAAATTCCTTATATGGTTATATGGTGCGTGTTGGGGGTCCTTCACTATAGAACAATACGACCACTATATATTTTAAATAAAAAAAGAAGTTTCAGTATATGATATAAATAGAAAAACACATTGTTGTTGCGGAATGCTTATAAGAGAAAAAGAATGCATAAAAGAAAAAAATGAACAATTATTTGTTGAATTGGGATAAAATTTTAGCAACATGTCTAACATGAATGTCATTGCGGATGCTTTGATTGAAGATTGATGGTGTCTAAGTTGGTCAATTTGTAGAAAATAGGGTTGCCAATATTGTGTGTGTTTTTTTCCAAATCCTTCTTTTTAATCTTATTATATTCTAAGAATAAATTGTTCTTAATGATATAGCATATCTAATATGTCCTAGCGATTCTTATAGATATTGTGAGTGTCATTGAATGTATTTTCTTCCCTAATCTTTGCATATATAGACCAATCGAAGGAATGAATCCAAATTTCTCAATCAATTACACATTCAACTCCTATAAAATATAAAATAGCTTTCCGTGTCAAAGAGGTTTGCAATCAGATTAATACATAATCTGGATTATTTTTATCAGATACTATTTGAAATATATTCAACCTTCTAATTGTGTCTTCATTTCTTTATTTTCTCAGACCTCAAGTGCACGCACAGACCTCTTGCTAATGCATATAGATAATGATATATTTATTATTAAAATTCCTTATGAAGCGACGTGTTATAATTACTCAATTTTATAATTATAATTATCCTGTTAGATATATAGTACAGCCAACATTTCCATGATTTGAAATTATTTCCTAAAATCAGTACTGATGGTGCAGGTTTATATATATATATATATAACAATCTAGTCGGCCACGGCCCTAAAACAGTAAAATAAACTCAGTTTGGTCCAAACGGAGAGAAATGAGATCAGAAAGCTGGGGGCATCCTTGCCATAAAACGGAGACAGAAAGAGCAGAACGCAAAGCCAAGTGCATGGACAATTCTTCCCACCACAAGGATGACCTGGCTGGGAAATGGGAGAGGTGAGAGAAAGGGAAGAGAGAGAACGAGTTCTGTAAAATGAAAAATGAAGACGTGCGATTCTCGTCAGCTCTCCTACATTTTGAGTCGGCGGCATCCAGATGGCGAAAGTTCGCCACCAAGAGCGTCGATGTCGTAATGTGATGCACATGTAACTTCACGTGTCTCTCCGCACTGAAGTTAATGGCGATTTCTGTAAGGGAAGAAAAGTAAATGGCTGCCAGGATTTATGAGACTAGAATAATATTTCGTTTGCTTTCGTGAGGTCGAAGAATCAAAATCATTGCTTATAGATCACTCATTTCTAGTTATAAAGTAAATGGCTGCCGGGATTTATACGTTGCTTACCGCATGCATGTTAGAGTGTCTCCAAATTTATACGTTACTTACCGCATGCATGTTAGAGTGTCTCCAAATTTATACGTCAATTAATGAAGGGTGTTTCTTCTCTGTAGAAAATGTAGTCATCTTATCTTATATCAGGAGATTTTGTTTTAGATAACGCTGAAAATGTATTTCCCAGTGCTCACCATATATACAATTGAATATAATTGTAATAAATCTAACATTTGACTTTGGTATTAAAACCAGAGAGAATAGGTACGTCTTGTGTTCGAAAATCGAATTGTATTGCATGTAGAGGCTAACCTATAACCGAAGCAAATACGATAATGAAATTTTGAAATTGATAGGGAAAAGAAATGAGTCTTTAATAAGAAATTGGTGACTTTGTTGCATAAATTTGGTTGGATCTATGTGCACTGTTCCTTTCTTCACGATTTATTGCCTTAATTAACGGTTAGGGTAGTACTGTAGGCAGATACGTGGGCTCGATCTTTAAGGCATACAAGGAAGTATTATTGTGTATTATATAACAATCAATGTCGAAATAAATCAAGGAAGAAAGAGACCAATAAAATATGTTGTAAGAGGGATGAAGATTATGTGTAGATATCCTAAATATTGCCAGAGATAAAACTTTTGACTTTGATGATTATTACCACATCAAATTACTAATAGAAACGCCAATAATCTATGAAGGGAAATTTTCGATAATCAAAACCCTAATCCATAGCCAGAACACAAAGCTTACGCCAGACCCTCAGCAACATCAAATGGGCCATTAAATGCCAATAGAATCAAATCGATGACACTTGTTGGCTGTGAAGGTTCATTACAAGGTTGATGGGAAAAAACGTTCGCTCTCTTTAGTCCCAAAATTTGATAGATGGATAGTAATGGTACTTATGGATTAGGTTATTTAATATTTACATCCTCGAGTATTTTAGATATTTATAAACTATTCACTAGATTTTGGATATTCATATAAATATTTATTCTTCAATAAAATAATTTATTGTGTTAAGATGAAATATAAATGTTCTATCTATATAATATAAATTCATATTTCATGCTAGGTTTAGGCTTGAGTTGGGTTTGACAATATTTATATTTTACCTATTATTTATTGAGTAAAATATTTTTTTTTAAAATACACTTTTTATTTGGGTTGCGTTGGGTGAGTATCTATTGGATTCAAACTAAATTGTCTTTCCTATATAGGGACACTCCAAAGAAAGGCCTGCCCGAGACTCGATTCAAATAAACAAGGAAAGAAAAGACTTTGAGTATAGTTTTGGTTAAAAAAATTCCCTAAGAATTCAGGATAACGATGCAAAGCTGTAAATTGCTTAGCAAATTAATGAATGGTCATTACAAAATAAAAAAATATTTAATAGTAAATGATTATACATAAAAAAGATGTTGAAGCTTGGTTAGATGGCCAACCGAGCTTTAATGTGAAGTTTAATTGGGCAACCCAACCAAGCTTCATCTTAAACTCGACCCAACAGTGAGTTTCTCTTTTTTGTTGGTCATGCTCAACCAATCTCCACAAAGCTTGGTTAAGTCAAGGCCTAACCGAGCTCAAACTTCAAATCATCCGAGTTAGTTTTTGCTCATCTTGGTTCCCTTTTCATGGATAGTTTTTTTTTTAAAAAAAATTGGTCCATGTTTGGGATATTGATTACTGCATGAGCTAGGCACTAATTTTGAATCGAAGCATGGTCAATTGATTCATATTTGAACATTAAAATTCAGAAAGAAGAAGTGTCCATGTTGAGTGTTCACACAAGTGGTTGTGTTCTATTTGCCATCAAACTGGACTTGTTCTTCCAAAATATCTCGTGCTCTACGATGTAAGGCTGCTATTCCTTAAATCTGCATGCACGCTTTGACCACATCCCTAAACCCAACAGTCAACAGTCAAGGTTTGAATGTCTTGCGAATTCACTTCACATTAGAGTATTCCGGTTACTTTATGTTTTAATGCATTAACAATTGGGAGAGATCTCTCCGAGTTTTGCGTCCAGGATTCCTGAAAACTAGATTGACGGCTTGTGTAGCCCCACGTCATAAATTATTATTTTTAACTTCAAAAAAATGCAGGAGATGATCTTATTTTTTAAATAAATAAATAATATTTAATAAAATAGTGAAATCTTGATAATACAACAAAAAATAAGGTAATAAATAATAATAACAAAGTTAGGTTAACACGTGAAATTTATGACCTGGATATAAAACATGACGAGATCAAGTGTTCGTTACGCATCCTAGATAATGTGGTAATATCACAACACAAGTTATTTACCTAGTAATATCAAAATCAATTTGTAATAGAAATCAAGAAACATATAAGATTTATTGAATAAAATAAATACTATGTAATGTTGCACATATAAAAAAATATATATATATATATATATATATATATATATATAAAGAAATTATAGATGAATTATATTAACCTTATGAAAAATTAAAGACACCTAATATAATTAAAAAAAAACAGTTGCGATTGAAAAGAAAAGAAAACCTCAAACAAGCAAAAACAAAATTGACATAGGAGGGCTATTAATTAAAAATCAAAATTAAAAAATAGTTAAACATAAAAAGATATTAATTGAAAAAAAATGAAGACAGGAAAAGTCCAGATCCACGCCTGTTGTTTTGTTAGAGATTCAGGAAATAATGCTCCAAATCCCGTGGAATGCTTATCTTGGAGCCAACAACAAATGAAATCACACAATCTAATAATACAAGTTACTGGAAATATGATTGAGATTGATTTGAGTGTGATTTTTATTTAAAAATAAATCAAAATAATATTTTTTATTTTTTAAAAAATATTTTTAATATCATTAAAAACATTAAAAAAATTAATTTATAGTAAAAATAATTTAAACTTTTTTTAAATTATTTTTGAAACACAATTTTAAACACAGTTGTAGTCTTGATTTGACGGGCATTAGGATTTTTTTTTAATAG
The DNA here is from genome assembly GCA_029228465.1 of Salix viminalis. Lineage (NCBI taxonomy): Eukaryota > Viridiplantae > Streptophyta > Magnoliopsida > Malpighiales > Salicaceae > Salix > Salix viminalis. The sequence continues at coordinate 8,151,069 of CM055429.1, read as the reverse complement.
GAAAATTAATAAAAGGACTTTCAAACCAAAACAATTATAAGTATTTGATTTAGAGATATTATCGTTTTCTTTTTTTCTTAACTTTAGCGTGCAACTGCAAGCAGATTTTCCAAATAAGTAAACAATATCAAAGCTTTTGGTCAAAGGTTATTATGTATTTTCAAGTTGGCTTTTTATATTATTTTTGTCTTCTTGTTAAGGGAATTGCAGTATTTTTAACAATAATAAAATAATAATTAATTTCAAAAAATTAATGGCACGTGAATCATGCACGTAAAAGTGTGAGGGACACCCGTCCAATTTGAACGGTGAATGTGACATCTCTTGACACTTAAAACTACCATCTACTATCTACTATGTAGATAGATTTGTTATGGGCCTTATGGCATCATATTTCATTCGGTGTGGCGTGTGTTAACAACGCCCCCCCTCCCTAAAAAATACAAACGGGTCTTCTTTTTATATTTGTGTTTTGATCCCTCCTTTTTTTTTTGTGTCCTTGACTCTTTAATAAGAGTTTTAATTTCTTTCAATTTAGTCATTCAATTTTAATTTGTAAAATATTATTCTTTTCAATTTAATCTTTATTCTTTATATTTCTTAAATTGTTTTACCCAACCATTTTATAGGATTTTTGTTTCAATATCACCATTATATCCAAGTCTATTTTGTGTTAATGTTTTCAATTTGATCATTGATTTCTATTTTTTTTCTTTTTTGTTGGATTTATTTTTCTCTTCAATTTAACATTTCCGATGAAATTTCTTTTCCTTTTATCTTATAATTTGTTTTTGTACTTTGTTCTTTTGAATAAGTGTAATTCATTTTTGATTTAGTATTTCAATTTTAATTTTTAATTTATTCCTTTTTATATTTGATCCTTAATATTTGGATTTTCTTCTTTCCCCTGAACATCTTCATAAAAACATTATTATTTTTTAAACTCACCCTTCAATCCAAGTTTATGGAGTGTTTTTTTTTTAATTGTTTTCCTCATTCTTCTTGTTTTTTAGCTATTTTTATTTTTAGTTAAGCCTCCAATTGAAAAAAATTAGTTTCCCTCTATTTGTTTTTTTTTTTTAAATTTGCAACCTCATTCTCTTAATTACCATTTTTTATTTTTCGATCTTTTGATTCTAGGATCTTTGAAAACTAGATTGGTGGCTTGTGCAACACCACGTGATAAATTAATTTTTTTAAGTTCAAAAAATAAGAGACGATCCTATTTTTTTTAAATAAATAAGATTTAATAATATAGTGAAATTTTGATTAATTTTATAATATAATACATATGTACAGCTAGGTTAACACGTTAAATTCATGAACTGGACATGAGATATGTTGAAATCACGTGTTTGTTGCACGTCCTATATCACGAGGTCAGCTAATTCCATAGCAAAAAATTGATGATAAATAAATAAAAAAAATATAGATCAAGATATTTAATAGCACAACATGAGTTATTTATGTAATTGTGTTTAGCAAATTTATTTATTAAAATCAATTTGTAATACAAAATCAAGAAACATATAATATTTATTGAGAAAAAATAAAATAAATATTATGTAATGTTGCACAAATAAAAAAATATAAAAAAAAATATTTTTTATTTTTTAACAATAAATTTATTTTATATTAAATATAAAAAGGAAATTATAGATACCTTATGAAAAATTAAAGACACCTACCTAATATAATTAAAAAACTGTAAGCGTAGCAAAGACAAAATTGATATAGGAGAGCTATTAAGTAAAAACAAAACTTAAAAACTAGCTAGACATAAAAAGATATTAATTGAAAAAGAAAAGGTATTATATTGAAACCAACACAATCAAGCCCGATTGATGGTCCGGGATGGATATTATTTTCATATTGAACACGTGTTTAATTCGTTCTTTCACACGACTGAATTGTCAGCAAATGTTTACTGAGGTTTGTCGAAGTGTTTGGGTTTGGGAAGAGAGAAGGTAAAGCCCATTGTGAATTGTCAGCAAATGTTTACTTTTATCAGGGTTTGATTGTTCGGACCTTGATTTCTAGTTTTCGTGTTTTCTTTTTCTTCTGATGAAGCATCCACTGGTCCACCCAAAAAAGAGAATGCAATTAATCATGAGGGGTGCCTCAATTGGTTATCTCTATATTTGTTATTTAAAAATCACCAATTCAAGTTTCATAAATCTCAAAATTATCAGAGATTTATATAATTATTAATTTTATTTTCGATAAAAAAAACTCAAATGAAAGGTGATAAAAAACAAGAAGAGAGGGAGAACGCAATGGGCATGGTCGCTTGCTATAGGAGCCACTCGCCTACAGAGGCATGGAGATGTATATAAAATAAAATACTGGCCAACCAAGAGAACGGTTGAAGTTGTTTTTTTTTATTTAAAAATATATTAAAATTATTTTTTTTTAAAAATAATTATTTTGATATCAGCACATTAAAATAATTTAAAAATATATAAAAATTAATTTCAAATAAAAAAATAAAATTTCAAATTTCTCAAGAATATTTTTAAAACACAATGAAAAAATTAAAAAAAAAGGGTATAAAGGAGCTGAGGAGTGTTTGTTGTCACGTACATTTCATTATTGATGAAAAACCATAAATGAGATTGTAAATAATTATTTTATGCGAAACCACCGGTGTAAATGATTCCCATCTGTCCAAATAATTTCATGTACTTTGCATTACAAGATAACAAGGAAATGTACAGGTCATGCTAGATACATATTACCAACTTTGTTTGCATTAGCTGTTAATTTAATATCCAACAAGCCCATTTATCTCTTCCAACGAAAATATGACCGAGAAATAATAAAAATAAAATTTAATATTTTTTAAAATTAAAGAACTTACCATCACATAATAGCTACAAAAATAAGAGACTAGAATAAAATTTTAAAATAAATTTCAAAATTATCACCTATTTTACATGTTTTTCTTACATTGTTTCAAAATTAATTGGACATTATTTTTTGGAGAAAAAAAATTAATGTAAGAAAATGTTTTACATTTTTTCATCGTTCAGAAAAACATTGAAATGATTTTTTTTTAAAACACAATGCTAAACAACTCGTAAGACTACATGCATAATTTTTACTTGGTGAATCGCCTACACCAAGGATACTATATAGTATTACATTAGTTTTATAATAATATAAATTTTGATAACAACATGATCCAATAACATATCAAGAACCACACATGCCCGTAAATCTAAAAATGAATTTAAAATCAGAAAAAATAAATTTGCAAATTTCTGTGTTTTCCTAATTTTTCGAGATGAAAAATTTGAATTCGTGTTTTTAATCTAAATAGGCTGATCACTCCATGTTTGGTTCTTTGCTCTCCATTTCTATTTAAGGACAATAATGAAGTTTCTGCTCTCCATTTCTATTTAAGGACAATAATGAAGTTTCTGCTCTCCATTTCTATTTAAGGACCATAATGAAGTTTCTGCTCTCCATTTCTGTATAAGGACCATAATGAATCATGTTTTTATTTATCTAGTTGCAAAATTAGTAGAATTTTAACATTGACTCATTTAGGGCGAATCCAATGGGTGATGCCAATGTTTTTCTCAACCCTTGACCAAGCCAGCCCTGGAGAGGCAAAATTTAACTTCACTTTTAAAAGCGTGCGGCATGTGATAAATATTTACGTGGATTTTAGATAAGGTGGAAATGTATTCAGGTCTGAATAAATCATGCCTCAATTATATAGTCAACAAAAGTTCACAAACATAAGAGTAACGAACCTGCGGAAACTCAATGACAAGTAGACAATGTAGAAATTAAGTATAAATAGGCATGCATCGTTCAATGGTGAAACAAGCTATTCCTCGCTAAACTGCAAGAACAAAGATCTCAGAAGCTGAAAATGTTTCCTCCTCAATCAGAAGTGCTCCCACTGAAACCAATCCCTGGTAGCTATGGCCTCCCTCTCTTCGGTGCCATCAAAGATCGTCTAGACTATTTCTATAACCAAGGGAAAGATGAGTTCTTCAGCACCCGTGCCAAAAAATACCAGTCCACAGTGTTCAGAACCAACATGCCTCCTGGCCCTTTTATTGCTCAAAATCCGAAAGTCATTGCTGTTCTTGATGCAATATCATTCCCTGTCCTCTTTGACACTTCCAAAATCGAAAAATTTGACGTTCTTGATGGCACTTACTTGCCCTCCTTGTCTTTCACCGGAGGGCACCGAGTTTGTGCGTATCTCGATCCTTCTGAGCCTAACCACACCTCTCTCAAATCCTTTTTCATGTCTTTCCTCGCATCCAAGCACAACGACTTCATCCCCCTTTTCAGGACTTGCCTGTCTGAAATGTTCGTCGACATTGAAGATGAAATGGGCTCCAAAAAGACAGCAGGTTTCAATGACCCCAGTGATGCCATGTCTTTCAACTTTGTTTTCCGTCTTTTTTGCGGAAAAGATCCTTCCAAAACGAAGCTTGGTTCGGAGGGACCTGCCGCTGTAGATAAATGGCTCGGCCTACAGCTTGCTCCCCTCGCAACCTTGGGATTTCCCAAGTTTCTGAAACATTTTGAAGATCTTTTGATTCACACATTTCCAATACCGTTTTTCCCAGTAAAATCTGATTATAAGAAGCTTTACGATGCGTTTTACGCGTCCTCGGGTTCGGTTCTAGACAAAGCTGAGAGTGTTGGAATTGACAGAGATGAAGCTTGCCATAACCTGGTGTTCATTGCTGGTTTTAACGCTTACGGGGGCATGAAAGCCTGGTTTCCTACTCTGATCAAGTGGGTTGGCCAAGCAGGAGAGAAGTTACACAGCCAACTTGCTAATGAGATCAGGACCGTTGTTAAAGAGGAAGGCGGGGTCTCTTTCCAAGCCCTGGAGAAGATGACGTTGACCAAATCAGTAGTTTATGAAGCCCTAAGGATTGAACCCGGGGTGCCATTCCAGTACGGCAAGGCCAAGGAGGATATTGTGATCAATAGCCATGATGCAGCTTATGAGATCAAGAAAGGTGAGATGATCTTCGGATATCAGCCGTTCGCCACCAAGGATCCTAAGATTTTTGATCATGCAGAGGAGTTCGTGGGGGATAGGTTCGTGGGAGAAGGAGAGAATCTACTGAAGTATGTTTACTGGTCGAACGGGCGGGAGACGGAGGATCCAACCGTTGGGAACAAGCAATGCCCGGGGAAGGATCTAGTGGTGCTCTTGTCTAGGCTATTGTTGGTGGATCTTTTCCTACGATATGACACGTTTACTGTGGAGACGGCCGTGTTACCGTTTGGATCATCAGTGACATTAACTTCATTGATCAAGGCCACAAGCACTTGATCTCTGGTGCAGCCACGTCTTGAAATATATATATGCCTCTTCACAGGATAGCCGAAATAGTAAAATAAAAATCCAGTGCTCGTCCTCCACGATTGCTTTTTGGGAAATATAATTCGTTGGTTTGTTCGTTGATTTTAATTTTAGTGTCAGTATCTCAATTAAAGAGAAGGCCTGTATCCAGCACACAGTGCTGATTTGTGAATCTTAATCTCTTGTGAGTCGTGTTTATATATATATATATATATATATTCAACAAATTTTCATGTTCTAATCCCATTCAGCTAGCATTGATGCCCATTGATAATTATAATTTTAAGTTGTTTTAGAATTAAACTTTTTATTATGTTTTCTATAAAATTATTTCGCTCATATAAATTTTTTGGATTTTGATTTTAATTTTCAACATTGAGCATATTGATAATCCATTCATAACTTTTTTTTATTAGTCTTTTATAAAATTATCATAGTTTTATGATCCACGTCAAGCTTACAACATTTACATGTATTGACTTAGGATATTTTCTTTTGATTCTTTTAATTGATATATATTTTTTAATTTCATCATTTAAGATTAGATTAGTTGGAAACTGAACTTCATGATTGTTTATTCAATTTATTTTTTGTGGATTTATCCTTATCTCATGACCTGAATTATAGATTTGATATATTAATTCGGGTTGATGTAAATAGTTTTTTTTCTTATTTAATTTAATATATATCTTTTGAATTTTATTATTTAATATTGAATTAATTAAAAATCTACCTAAAGTTTTTAAATTTATTATTAGAGTCTTATGATCTAAGTTAAAGATTGAATAGGTGAACTCGGTTGAATCCAACATATTACCTTAAACAAATAACATTTTTTAACTTTAATTTTCTTATTTTCTTACAGTTTTGATAAATCCTCTCGTTCTTGTGCCAAAGAAAAATAAAACCAACATGAGAAATCATATTTTCTTTCATTTATTAATTATGTAGAAAGAAAATTAAACCTAAACAATAAAAGAAAATTATTTGAGAGATGACCATAAAAAAACATAAGAAGAAAAAAATAGTCAAAAAGAGAATAAAATCTCTTCCTTAGCTATCAAGCTCAAACTAAAAAAAAAAAAAAAAACATTCCATTCACAGTGAAGAATTATTTGAGAGGTAGAGAGCTCTTTTCATCTTGAACAAATATAGTTTCTTGTTATTTGTTTGATCTGCCTTTTCTTGGAAATTTTTGTTAAGAGTGTGGGGCGGCTGGTTAGGGAAAAGGAAGGAGGCCTTCCTGGGCGGCTGCAGACATAAAGTTTGGTCTTTGTGGATGGCCTATGCATTTATATTATTTATATTGGAGTTAATTTATTATAGGATAAGCTCTCAGACTGGACCCGCCATATATATATATATATATATATATATATATATATATATATATATATATATATATATATATTATTTGACCTATTTAATCTGTCAATTTTGGCTGTGGTCATATATAGTAAATGTTTCATATATTTAAGATAGCTTGCACACCCCTATTGGTATTAATTAATAATAATAAAAAGTGCATCCGTGCACCCTTGGACACCACAACACAAGGCAGCTGTTCAAATGGTCTAGCTTTCTCTTTAATTTTCTAGTTTTTCTTTTTCTGCAGCGAGGCATGAGAATTTCAATATATAAGGCCTGTTTGGAGGGCAGTTGTAGTTGTTTTTGAAAGTGTTTTTTATTTAGAAATACATCAAAATGATATATTTTTATTTTTTAAAAATTATTTTTGACATCAGCACATCAAAATGATTTAAAAACACAAAAAAAAATTCATTTAAAATGAAGAAAAAAGGAAACGGCGGTACAACCGCCCTCCCAAATAGCTTCATATACTTTTGGATAGACATATACAACTTCAGCTCATAATCCAATTTTAGATGGTTGAACTTGTATCTCAAGGATTTATAATCTCATCTTAATTATAAGAAATTAAATTCCAGGAATATGACATGCTGTGACTTTGACCAAGGTTTTACGTAAAAGAACAGAGGGAGAACAGGGGAAAAACAACCAAATTTGACATAATAAAATTAGAAAATTTACGTAGAGAGAGGGAGACGACAGAACGTGACCATCATCTCTTCATCTTCCTCGTCTCCGGCAGCCAGCTATCTCTCTCTCCCCGGTTTCACAACCCCTTTCTCTCTCTATATTCAGTCTCTCGGCACTCTCTCTCTCTCTTTCCACCAATACAGGCCAGTCAACCACCTATCACCACCACCCTCAACATCGCAATCTCCTCCTCCACAAAACCGACTCAGTCGTGGCCTCCATCAAGCTAGCAGCAACGACGTGGAGCAGTAAACTTCCGACGCCTCCACCGGCCACCACAGGCCTCTGTTTCTGACGCCGCCACCACCACAAGAATCATCATCTCAACCTCCTCTACCCAACGGTACTAAAAAGTTCTCCCTTTGTCATACTCAAAAATCACTATTCATCATCTCTTTGTCTTGTCACTACATGCAGTGGGACGTAATTCACGTCCCACTGTTCATGCAGGCCAAGAGTAAGGCGGGCCGTGCACAAACGCAGCTAGGAGTGGGCTACCAGCCCACTGGACTGGAGGCCCATTCCACAAGAGGTGTGCAAACAACCCACCTTGGTGGAGGCCCAACCCATCAGGGCTGGACAGTTAGCCCACAAATTTTTTAATTTTTATTTATTTATTTATTTATTTATTTTTGTTTTATTTAAAAAAATGGCAAAAAAATATTAAATATAAAAATACAAAAAATTAAAAAAAGAACATAAAAAGGTTTTGTTTTCTTGCATACGACCAAATTCCAAGGTTTTTTTCCCATCATTATTTTCCTCGGTAAAAAATATGTTTCATCTTTCTCATGTTTTAAAAAGAAAATTAGATATCATAACCGGTTTACGGATTTATCCGTTGGAGTTTGGCCAAAATATCAAAAATAATTATAACTATTTTTGTTTTATCCATTAGGGTGTAAATTTACATTGTAAAATACATCCATGGATAAAAAAAGAGTTTTAACTACTGTGTAAATTTACATTGTAAAGTACATCCTGTAGATAACAAAAAGGTTTTGTAACTGCTGGTATAAAATTACATTGTAAAGTACACCAGCAGACAAAGAATGATCAAATATGTAGTGTAAAAATTTGAACTTAGAAAAACAATCAAATAACAATGCAGCTTACCACAGGTAGGGTGCACTAGGGAGTGATGCATCTTCCTCTTGCACAACAGGTCCCCTTACCCAAGACTCTCGTAGACCAATAGGTTACTAGTGACCGTAATACTAGGTGGCGAGTCTTAATATTTATAGTCGTAATTTTTATGGCCATAAAACACACCCCTCATTTTCACCACGCGCCGTTGTCGCTCACAAATCTCGGGGGATGGCGGGGTGCGAAGCGCGAAAAAAACACCATCGCGACAGATGGCGACTCCACTAGGGACTTTTGCTGGACTGAGCTTTGTTTGATTGATTGTTTATTCTTCAGTTTGTTTTTGCATTTTTTTCTACTTTACCATGCATTTTTACCGCTTTAGCATGCATTTTATTTCTTGAATAAACCCAATTCTAAGTTAGGTGGGGATTAGCGGTCTGTCTCATGACTTTCAATCGAGGTTTAGATTCATGAAACGTCTAACTATGAATTGAGTGTTTACTTGATAATGGCGGTCATATTGTGCCCTAACCATTTCTTGTAAACCCCTAAACTACCTTCACGTGAGGCGGTCACTAGGCAGTTCATAGACCTTCTGAGACCAGATAGAAAACTTACCTCTCATGTAATGGCCTAAATACTTTGCTTTTGGGTACAAACTTCCTGATAATTCACTCGTTATGTATGTACATACATTTGCATCCACATGTACCTATCATTGTGCATAACATATCATCAACATATTGAAATATAGGTCCCCGAAGAGCTCCTACCACTTGACTCCAGCAAAGAAATATGGAGGGCGAAGAGCGTGCACATCGTGATGCTCATTTTCAAGAAGAATTGGATTCTCTAAAAGCTAGTGTGACTAGTCTTACTAGCTTACTTGAGTAAGCACTAATAAATGCCTCTGGCGAGGGTCCTTCAACTAGACCCGTAGCGTCTACTCAAACACAAGGAATGAACCACCATGAAGAGGTGATAGGAGAAAGGGTTCAGGAGGCGCAACAAACTCCAACTTTCATACTATTAGCAGTGCCAACACTAACGACAATCCCCAATAGTTATAGAAGCATCAGAGGGTATCGACCAAAATAAGATAAGATGGTGACGCTGGAAGCCAGGATAAGGGCCATTGAAGGGGTAAATTTATATGACCCAGTACAAGCTGTAGAAATATGTCTAGTCCCGAACGTTGTAATACCAAAGAAGTTTCATGTCCCCGAATTTATCAAATACACTAGGACACAATGCTCTGTCACTCACCTAAAATCATATTGTAAAAAAATGGCGAGAGTCGTGCATGATGAAAAACTACTTGATGCATTTTTTTCAAGACAGTTTGAGTGGGGCAGCCTTTGTCAACGGACAACTTGTTGTCCGTTACTCCCAGCTGATTTTGTTAAGAATTCCATTGTAGGTGCAGGTATAGGTGCAGGTTACCGTTATGTGTATATTTCCTTTCTTGTGTAATATTGTTGCAGTCTAGGACGACAAAGTAGTATAGTAGGTACAGAAAGTCTATTATTTTATTGTATATATATTTAGTTCTATAATCCCTTAAGGGGATATACAATTTTCAGACAATATTGTGTTATAGTTTGACATGGTATCAAAGCTCTCTCGGTTTGTAAAGTAATCTTTGTTAAGCACCTCTCGGTTTGGATGTTGGTGTGCTGTCAACACTGCAACTCTCGGTTTCTTGGATTTTGGCTCTACTTGAAGTTTCTTTGGGTCTCTCGGTAATCTCTGTCAACAAGGCTCTCAGATTACATCAGCCTTTGATCATACAAAATTATTTCTATTCTCGGTGAATCTCTGGTTTTCGAGCGGCATCTTCTGTCCAAACTCTCGGCACCTTCTGGGTCTGTCAAAACAGATCGAGATCTATTGATTTTCTTGGTTCTCGGCATCTTCTGTTCAAACTCTCGACTTCTGTCAAAATCTCCATGTTCTTCTTGCTCTCGATTTCAATTTGAAGAAATTTTTCCTCTTAGCACCTGGGTTTGTCAAAATCTTCAAATTCTTCTTGCTCTCGCTTTCAATTTGAGAAAAATTTTTTCTCTCGGCACCTGGGTCTATCAAATTTCCAGGTTCTTCTTGCTCTCGGTTTCACTCTTCAGATATTTATTGTTCTCGGCCAAGAGATATTTTGAGATAAAAAACAAATTAAAAAAAAATTAAAATTTATTGCTCTCGGTTTTATTCCTTGCTCTCGGTCTGTCAAAATCTTTGTGTGTTTATTTGTCTTGGGTTATAAATTTACTTGAGATGGATTCAGCACCTATATGTGTCAAATTTTCGGGGACAAATTACTCTACCTGGGCATTTCAATTTGAACTTTTCCTCCTAGGAAAGGATCTTTGGGGCCATATTGATGGCACTAATGCTATCCCAAAAGATGATACAACAAAAGAACCAAAGGACTCTCCCTCTTGGGCTGTGCTTGATGCTCGAATTATGTCTTGGCTTCGTAGTTCGGTGGAACCACACATTGTTCCAAATTTGCGAGCACATCGTACTGCTCAATCTATGTGGAAGCACTTGAAGCAAATGTATCATCAAGTTGATGGTGCTCGTCGATTTCAGCTAGAACATGCTATTGCCATGTTTCAACATGGAAATCTTTCTATTAAGGACTACTACTCTGCATTTTTGACCCTTTGGCATGAATATTCTGATTTGGTTACAGTGAATGTCCCTATTGCCACTCTTCCAACTATTCAGAGTCTTCATGAAAATAGCCGAGCGAGATCGGTTTCTTATGAAATTGCGACCGAATTTGAATCGATCCGGTCTTCTTTCTTGAATAGATCTCCTGTTCCTTCTCTTGACATCTGTTTCGTGAGTTGCTTGCAAGAACGACTTAGTACTCAAGCTATTTTTGAGCACTCTCATGGTAGTTCGGGCCCCAACAATGGCATGTGGCTCACGGGCGAGGATCATCTATGCCTTCTAAAAACTTGCAATGTTTCTGTTGCAAGGGATATGGACATGTTGCTGTCAATTGTCCTAAGAAATTCTGCTCTTATTGTAAGAAAAAGGGTCATATTATTAAAGAATGTCATATCCGTCCTAAGAATCGTCAGGCCAGAGAATTGCACGCCTCTCTTAATGTGCCTCCAGCAGAAAATTATGTTACACATGCCTCTTCTTCAGGTGGTATCTCCACTCTTCCACCTCCAGCAGGAAATTATTGTACACCAGAAATGGTGCAACAAATGCTAATTTCTGCATTATCTGCCATGGGGTTGCAAGGTAAAAATTCTACTAAACTCTAGTACATAGACTCGGGGGTAGAAAATCATATGACAAATACTACTACTATCTTGAGTCGTGTTCGACCCTATGATGGTCAATCGGCTATTCAGACGGCCAATGGTAGTTTCTTGCCCATTACTGCTGTTGGTGATGCCTCTTCTACATTCACTAATGTGTTTCTTGCTCCTAAACTTTCCTCGAATCTTATCTCGGTTGGACAATTAGTTGATGATAATTGTAATGTTCATTTTTCTGGTGCTGGTTGTGTTGTGCAGGACCAGGTATTGAGGAAGCCGATCGCGAGGGGACCTAAAGTTGGGCGCTTGTTTCCACTATTTTTACCTGTTCCAACATTTTCTCCCATTAAGTCTTTTGCTTGTAATAAAATTCATGTTCTTAGTATGGTGTGGCATCGTCGTTTAGGTCATCCCAATAATCAGATTTTATCTCATGTATTGAACTCTTGGTTTTATTGGTAATAAAGCATATCCTTCTTTATCTCTTGAGTGTGATCCTTGCAAAATTGGTAAAAGCAAAATTCTTCCATTTCCTTTGCATGCTAGTCACGCTTCCCAACTGCTTTGATCTTATCCATAGTGATGTTTGGGGACCTTCCCCGGTCGATTCTCATGAAAAATTCAAATACTATGTGACATTCATTGACGATTATAGCAGATTTACTTGGGTCTATTGTCTTCGCTCTAAATCTGAAGTTTATCGTATCTTCACTGAGTTTTTAGCGCATGTCGCTAATCACTTTTCTACTACTATTAAAACACTATGCACATGATTCTGGTGGTGAATACTTGTCTACTGAGTTTCAGGCTTTCTTGGCATCTCATGGTATTATTCATCACCGTTCATGTCCTGCTACTCCTCAACAGAATGGAGTAGCTGAACGAAAAAATCGTCACCTTCTTGATGTGGTATGTACTCTCTTGTTAGCATCCTCTGTTCCTTCCATGTTTTGGGTTGAAGCTCTAAAAACTGCTACCTACTTGATTAATCGCTTACCCTCTCAAGCCTTACAAATGGAGTCTCCATTTTTTCGCTTGTTCGCCAAACAACCTAGTTATGATAATCTTTGTATTTTCGGTTGTGTCTGTTTTGCTCACTTACCACCTCATGAGCGACATAAATTATCTGCTCAATCTGTACGATGTGCATTCTTGGGATATAATTTATGTCAAAAAGGCTTTGTCTGTTACGATCCTACTTTACGACGTACATGTATTTCTAGGAATGTTATTTTTTTTAGAATCAACAATTCTTTCCGGTATCCTCTATGTCCTCTCCTTCTATTGTGGTCCTTTTGAGTCACAAGTATCTGATCTTCATCCATTCAACTCTCGCTTTAAACCAGGTATTGTGTATACAAGACCCTCCCGTCCACAATCTCCTCCAGCGGCTAACTTGATATCTGATCCTCCCACACTCCAAATTCAGACAAATGATGAACCACAAGAACCCCAGGTACATCACTCATCTCGAGTGTCCGTACCCCCGGATAGGTATGGGTTTCCCACTTCTGGTAACTCTATTTCAGCTCTTACTGTTGCACTGTCTAATTTTGATATACCTACATGCTCACACGCTGCCAAGCATGATTGTTGGCGACAAGCTATGCAGGAAGAAATAGCTGCTGCTCTAGAGGCTAATCACACTTGGGACATTGAGTCATGTCTGTCATCTATTATTCCCCTGGGTTGCAAGTGGGTTTACTCAGTCAAAGTCCGATCTGATGGCAGTTTAGACCGTTACAAGGCCAGGCTTGTTGTGCTTGGGAATCATCAAGAATTTGGGGTCAATTATGAAGAGACGTTTGCTCCAGTGGCTAAAATGACTACTGTGCGTATGATTTTGGCTCTTGCTGCTTCTAGTCATTGGCCGCTACATTAGATGGATGTCAAAAATGCATTTCTTCATGGGGATCTTAAAGAATGCATTTATATGAAGCTGCCTCCGGGATTATTTTCTTCTCCGACTTCACATGTGTGTAAGCTTCATCGCTCTCTTTACGGTCTCAAACAGGCTCCGAGGGCCTGATTTGATAAATTCCGCACCACTTTACTACAGTTCTCATTCCAACAGAGCAAGCATGATACTTCCTTGTTCCTTCGGAAATCAGTCGTGGGTATTGTTGTTCTTTTGGTGTATGTTGACGACATTGTGATTACGGGTTCTGATTCAGCTCTACTTGATCAACTCAAAACTCATCTTTCAGAAGCATTTCATATGAAAGATCTTGGGTCCCTCACTTATTTTCTTAGTCTTGAAGTGTATCGTAGCTCCTCAGGCATTTCTCTAAATCAGCATAAGTATGCTCATGATGTGGTGGCTACAGCTGGTCTACAGGATGCTACTTCGGTTGATACTTCTATGGAAGTGAATATCAAGCTTCGTAAAGAAGAGGGTGACTTAATTGTTGATCCCAGTTTATATCGAAAATTGGTAGGCAGCCTTGTTTATCTCACCATTACTAGACCGGACATCTCATTTGTCGTACAACAAGTCAGCCAGTTTCTTCAATCTCCTCGCCATCTTCATTTGGTTGTTGTTCATCGGATCTTACGCTATGTTCACGGCACGGTGGCTCGCGAGTTATTTTTTTCCTACAAACAACCCTCTTCAGCCTTTACAGACTTATAGCGTATGCGGATTAGGGAAGGTTGTGCGGATACTCGTCGATCCGATCACCGGGTTGGTGTATGTTCTTAGGAGATGCATTGATCTCTTGGAAGAGTAAAAAACAAGATCGGGTATCTAAGTCCTCTACAGAATCTGATATCGGGCAATGTCTCTTGCTTCTAAAATCATTTGGCTTCGAGGGTTGCTTGATGAGCTTAATTTTTCTGCCACTAACCCTATACCTCTCCATGCCGATAATACGGGTGCTATTCAGATCACGGCTAATCCTGTCTTTCATGAGCGAACGAAGCATATTGAGGTGGACTGTCACTCTATTCGTGAAGTCTACGATGCTCGTATTATTACTCTTCCTCATATATCCACTGACTTGCAAATTGTTGATATCTTCACCAAAGCTCTCACACGTTAACAACATTGTTTTCTACATCGCAAATTGATGCTGATTGACCATCTTGCATCAATTTGAGGGGGGCTGTCAACGGACAACTTGTTGTCCGTTACTCCCAGCTGATTTTGTTAAGAATTCCATTGTAGGTGTAAGTTACCGTTATGTTTATATTTTCCTTTCTTGTGTAACATTGCTGCAGTCTAGGACGGCAAAGTAGTATAGTAGGTACAGAAAGTCTATTCTTTTATTGTATATATTCAGTTCTATAATCCCTTAAGGGGATATACAATTTTCAGACAATATTGTGTTATAGTTTGACAACCTTGAATTGGTACATGAGACTTGACAACACCAGGATCTGTAGCTCGGAAAAATCTGGTAGATGCTTTCATCAAGCAATACAAGTACAACATGAACATTGCTCTTGACAGAACAAGTTTGTCCAACTTGGAGAAGAAAGACAGAGAAAACATAAGGGAATATGCTCAAAGATGGAGACATCTCGCTGCACAGGTACATCCCCCGCTTCTAGATAAAGACATGGTGACTTTATTCGCCAACACGCTAAGAGTGCCCTATTATGAACATATGATGGGCAATTCAGCACAACAATTCACAGATGCCATAACCGTGGCAGAGCGAATAGAGCAAGGAATTAGAAGTGGTATAATTTCTACACCTATGGATAAAAAAGGGCTTTGAAGGCAAGAGAAAAGATGTCGGGCATTTTGAAGACGACTATAAGGGTAGGAACAACCAATTCCAAAACTACCATAACCCTTCATCTGAAATTGCCAACATCAATCTTCAAGCCAAAGATCCATCGAACAATTTCCCAAAAAGAAATTATCAGAAAACCCAAGAACAAAAACTTTACTACCATTGCCTTTGAATGAGATGTATCAAAAGTTGGTAAGCATTACGTCGGTAGCTCCTAAACCTCATGCACCTTTGCAACCACCTTACCCTGATTGGTATAAACCCGATCTCACCTGCAAATACCATGCTGGAGCTACAGAGGCATAACATTCACACTTGTGGCACTTTCAAAAAGAAGCTCATGCAATTGATTAAAGCAGGATGGATATCATTCGACGAAAATCCAGGTCCTGCGCCCAATTAAGCATCACAAAAATGGGGTACCAAGTGTTCGCGTCGTTAAAGTGACATTGACAAAGCTTTTGAAAACGGGGTGCTTTTGAAAACGGGGTGTGCCAGTATTAGAAGATGAAGTTTGCTTCCATGATGTCCTTTTGTTTTGGTAATGTCCGCACAATATGCTCATGTTTTAACTTGTCAGCAATGTTGCTCGTAACGCCACAAGACTTTTTCTTGTTAAGCAAACATTTCTCTTCAATGATCATGTATTTTCTTATGCTTATGATGCATTCTTATATCACAAGTACACCTTATATCCTTTCATCTAAATTTTTGGCAAATGAAAGTCTAGAACAAAAAGAAATGCCAATTTGATTTTTTTTTAACAAATGTGTTCTGGGAATTCAAAGGATTTTATTGAAAGGTGATCTCATACCTTTAAAAAACCCACATAATAAAGCTAAGCCCTTAGCTACACAAATAATTCAAAAATTCAAAAAAAAATCTATTTTGCATGGAAAAGAAAAGCTTATCTTAGAATGCATGTTTTTGAAATAAGGAGAGGCCATCTTTGATATGCCTTCACAAAGTCTCAAATATCTATTGCAATCCTTATTTGAGCCTAATAATTATTTCTTGATAATTAACCCTGACTAGGATCACACCCTACATTGGGGGGCAAGTGAGAAAAAAAAAACTTTTTCAATCTACAAAATAGTCCTCAATGACAAGTGACGCCCGAACAAAGCTGGGGGGCATAAACATAAAAAGGGTTTTAGAACATTATAGCAAATCAATTCAACATTTTGGTAGTACTAAACACCCGACATAGAAAGCCCAAACAAAATACTGGGGGGCATGTCACGACAAAATTCCAAACAAAATACTTGTGGGCATGTCAAATCAACGATGTTAGTGCCAAAAACCCATGACAAAAGGCCCAAACAAAATACTGGGGGCATATCAAGTCAACATGACGGCACTGTTAAAAAACTCAAGATGAAAGCCCAAACAAATACTAGGGGGCATGCTAGGTCACTATAAAAATCAATCATGAGGGCTAAATGGAGTTATAAGAGTAAGCACTAAGTGATCCTTAGTCTAGAAAACCCTTAAACACCTTTTGAGCTTTCAAATATCTTTTTTTGGCCAGCAACCTGAGCCTACGCTACAAGCCTGATAAAGCCTTGTCTGATCAAATACGAGTAATCTGGATCGATAGGTAATGCTTTTCATCTTTACAAATGCTTCACATGACTTGATCGAAGCCTTCCTGACATACAAGACATGCATATATCATTTTACGTTCTTGTCAAAATCAACATAAAACCTGACAATGAGATCACTTGAATTCTTTCGAGAACAAGTTTGTTTAAACAAACATCAAAATAGCTTTTGTGCTTGGAATGACTTTAAAATTCCAAAAATCTCACATGAAAACAATCTTTACAAATAATCAACCCTTTCCTGCAAACACTTGAAGCCTAATGAGAATCTAGGAAATGATTCGGAGGGATCGTAATTTATGAAGCTTCATTCATCATTTTGTGTACGCCTTCGAGCTCTCCTATAATGTACTTTTTAGTCCTGCCTCTTTCCTGAATTTAGATATCATCATGTATTGCATCCCTATTGATAATCCAATAAATGTTTTGGAGGGATTATAATTTACAAACCTCCACTCATCATTTTTGTGTGCGACTTTGAGTTTTCACCATTTTCACTTCCCTAAGTGCGCTTGCAAGCCTTTCATCAACATTGATAGATCATTTTTCAACCCTATCTCTTTCCTTATTTGAGTTTGCTTTCTAGCCATCAATAATCAACAAGGATAGGGCATTTTTCTTAGCCATTCCTTTCCTCTCATTGGAGTGCTTTTTTCAACCCTCAACCCTCAATTAGGATAGTGTGCTTCTCAGCCATTCCTTTCATTTCATTTGAATGCGTTTTCCAACCCTCAACCATCAATTAGGATCATGCACTTCTTAGCCATTTCTTCCCTTCTTGTTTAAGTGTGTTTTCCAACCCTTAATCATAAGCTAAAAATAGTGTGTTTTCCAACCCTACTTTTGCTCCTCTTTAAGTGCGTTTTTAACCCTCGACCATCAATTCAGATAGTGCACTTCCAACCCTATTTTCCCCACTCGTCGAGCGTGTTTTTTCAACCTTTGACCATCAATTAAGATAGTGCACCTTCTAGCCTTATCTTCCATTCCATGAAATCTTCACCATTTTCATTTGGGAAGGTCACCCATTACAATAGGACCATTCTTGTGTCTTTTAACATCATCATCGTTCTCACCTGGGTAGGTCACCCATTACAATGAGACCATCTTCACCATTCTCACTTGGGCAGGTCGCCCATCAAAATAGGACCATTCTTGTTCCTTATAACATCTTCACCATCTTCAATTGGGTAGGTCGCCCATTACAACAAGACCATCTGTTTTTTTTACCATCTTCACCAATCTCCTACTGGGCAGGTCGCCCATTACAACAAGACCACGTTTGATTTTTTTACCATCTTCACCATTCTCACTTGGGCAGGTCGCTCATCATAACAAGACCATCTTTGTGTTTTTACCATCTTCACCAATCTCCCATTGGACAAGTTGTCCATTACAATAAGACCATCTTTGTGTTTCTTACCATCTTTATTATCTTCACCTAGGTAGGTCACCCGTTATAATGAGATCATTTTTCTTTGTCATTCACTAACATCATCGTCTTTCATCCTTTAAGTGTCCTCCTTAGGCCTCAATTTTTAGGTAGTGCGCTTTCTAGCCCTATCATACCATTCCCTTCTGAGTGTGCTTTATAGCCCTTATTCTCATTTCTGGATGGATCAACCATTTCTTGGTCTGGTACATCCACTTTTCTTTTTCTTTTTCTTTACAACGCTTACTTTCTAAAGTCTTTTACAAAACTTTAGTCGTAAGTCTTATAAAGAGGGGGGCAGCTCTCATCACCCAATTTCTGGGTCATTCCTAGAATACTTGGAACTGGTTTCTTTCACCTCCACATTCTCCTGAACTTTTGGAGAAGTGGGATTGTCAGTTGACTACACACCCTGTTCAAGCAAATCATGGCTTATTGAAGTAACAAAAAAACGGTCAAATGGGATTGAATAATAATCGCAAAATCTTAAATTTCAGCGCAAAAGGAAGCAATTAAGACTCCCAAGCCAAGAATTTAATGATGGATGAAGTCCTTGTTTTCTTAATTTTATCAAAAGCACAACTGTTCTCTAATTTTTGGGTTCTCAGCCAGCCACTCAGAAATATCTCTGGACTTGACTACCTCATCTTTATCCAAAGATTCCAACCAGGAATAAACCGGCAGCCATTGATCCCAAAATATACCAAAAAATAACAAAAATAAAATAAAAAGAGCCGCGTTGGTAGAAAAATCAATGTGAAAATTTTGGTTGTTTTCACGAGTCCAATCATATCTCTTTTGTTACAAAGATAGAGGAAGATACAGATTTAAGGAAAAATAATTTATCGTTGGATAAATCTTTGTAAAAATTAAGTTAAACGACGTAATTATATTTTTATGGTTCGATTTAGATTTAATCGTCGATAAATTGAAAGTTTAATTATGATCGAGAATTAGTTTAAGATCTAATTGGAGGATTTAATTAAGTGCAAGGACTTAATTATACTTTAAATTGGTCAAATTAATTTTATTAAAGGCTTAGTCAATGAGAAATCAAGGTCTTGAATTTAATTCGGGCTCAATTGATGAGAATGGAATTTTAGGAGATCGATTTGAATTTTTTCAAGCCAATTATGCGAAATCAGGGACCAAATTGAGCAAATTGAGAGTTTAATAGTTGATTGAGGGTCAAAATCGCGCAAATCGGAAACCAGGGACCAAAATAAAAAAGACGCGCAAAGCTAAGGATGCTCTCGAAATTCTAACGGTGATACAATTGTACAAATTAAAAGTTTAAAGATAATTGGGGATGCAATTAGAACAATTATAGGTTTAATGACCAAATCTTACTTTTACCCTCGTAACATCAAATTTGCATGTTCCTGCACTATTTCGACACCTGAACAGTGCAGGAAGACGACTCTGCAACGACTCTTTGCAGCAAGGCACGACGTTGCAGTCCTCAGCCTTCTGCAAATTCAAAGGCAGCAACTACACCCAAATTGCATGTGCTCTGCGTATAAATACATAGCATGCGGAGGGGAGAAGGGAAGAGAATGGGAGGAAAAGATAGAGAAAAACTAGTGTTTTATGTAGAAGAAAAGAGGAAAAGACAGGGAAAACGAGCAAATTTTACATCAATCAAGCCAGCAACAACGATGACATGTGCATCGACATGGAGCAGTAAACTTTCGACGCCTCCACCGACCACCATAGGCTTCCATTTTTTTGACGCCACCACTACAGGAATCATCACCTCAACCTCCTCTACCCAACGGTACTAAAAAGTTCTCCCTTTGTCATACTCAAAAATCACTATTCATCATCTCTTTGTCTTGTCACTGCATGGCAGAAATGTAATTCACGTCCCACTGTTCATTCAGGGCAAGAGTAAGGCGAGTCGGGCTTTGTGCTCGACCCAAATGCACTAGGAGTGGGCTACCAGCCCACTAGACTGGAGGCCCAGTCCACAAAAGGTTGGCTGATAGCCCACCTTGGCTGGAGGCCCAGTCCATCATAGTGGGCTGTCAGTCCGACCCATCACGGCTGGATAGTGAGCCCATAAATTTTTATTTTTTATTTTTTTATTTAAAAAAAATGGCAAAAAAAACATATTGAAATATAAAAATACAAAAAATTTTAAAAAAAAGAACATAAAAAGGTTTTGTTTTCTTCCATACAACCAAATTCCAAGGTTTATTCCCATCATTATTTTCTGTAAAAAATATGTTTAATCTTCCTCATGTTTTTTTTTAAAATTGGATATCGTAACTAGTTTATGATTATCCGTTGGAGTTTGGCCAAAATATCAAAAATAATTATAACTATTTTTGTTTTATCCATTAGGGTGTAAATTTACGTTGTAAAATACATCCATGGATAAAAAAAAAATTAACTACGGTGTAAATTTACATGTTAAAGTACATCTGTAGATAACAAAAAAGTTTTGTAACTGCGGTGTAAAATTACATTGTAAAGTACACCCGCAAAAAAATAATGATGTTCAAAAATGTTGTGTAAAAAGTTTAACTTAGAAAAACAATCAAACAACAATGCAGCTTACCCCAGGTAGGGTGCATTAGGGATGATGCATCTTCTCCTTGCACAACAGGTCGCCTTACCCAAGACTTTCGCAGACCAATAGGTTTCTAATGACCGTAATACTAGGTGGTGAGTTCTAATATTTATAGTCGTAATTTTTACGGCCATAAAACACACCCCTCATTTTCACCGCGTGTCGTTGTCACTCACAAATCTCGAGGGATGGCGGGGTGCGAAGCGCAAAAAAATGTCGTCGCGACAAGTATATTTGATCGTCAAAGCCATCGATAAAAGTGGCATTTGGTGTAATTTTTGTCAAACTCTCTTGAAATACCGACAAAACATTCTGTCTGTAATTCTGTCACTAATATTTTAGTTTTTATAACAATTTTTTTTTAAAATTCAATGATATAAAAATAAATTAAAAATCAAAATATTTTGAATTTGATTAAATTAATTTGATTTTCAAATATTTATTACAAATTATTAAATTTTATACATTCAAAATTCAAATACATAAATCTTAAACAAAGACGAAGTTGGAGGAGGAGAAGGAGGGTGATGGTTCACTTGACGTGAAAGGAGAAACACATGTGATATGAACTTCACCAATAATTGTGATGAAACCCAATAAGAATGATGATTTAGAACCCCAAGATCGTGTAGATAAAATTGGTTAAGCCTTGACTCGTTACCTAATAAGATGAAAACCAAGACTACGAAAGATTAAAACGCTACACCTAGAAAACCTGAGAATCTCTCAACAATCAAGGTGATAAGTTTGGTTTTTTGAACGCCACAAGATTAACTTGATAAGTTCTAGGAGTTCTTTTAAGAACAAAGAGGAACACAAGACCTCACAAATATGATAATTCTCTGAAAACATAATCTTTCTATTCATTTCGAAACACCCATTTATATACTTGGAACAACCCTCCAAGAATAGAAAAAGTCATAACTAAAGCTTTAAAAGAGTTCAAACAGTAACATAAACAAGTCCCCATGTTTTTAGGTCTCTTGGACTTCCAGAGGCTATAATAAATAACTAAATGACTAAATTCAATGTATTTAAAATAACCATTCAAGACCAAATTCATTCCTCTATTTAATACCCTTGGAACTCATCAAATTCATGCCCTTTGATGGTTAGATCATGCAGAAACATTTTTGCATAATCATTACCCTCTTCAATTGCTTTGATGATGTGGACTAAGCCTTGATTATTATTTAATCCCATCTTTGTCTGTTTAGAATCAACCCAAATCTCTTGGAATAGCCCATTTAGTGCTTCCTTGGAACGTTTGGCTCTAAGTCTTGTAATTGGGCCACTTGGAAGTGACAGAGGGTCTTGCGAAAATTCAGATGCATTCCCAAGTGTATGATCAACATGTCAAGCTCCTTGGGCTGCATCATTCTCCCCCTCTTGAGAAGAATTTGTCCTCAAATCATCACCTACATCAAATGGAGATAAATCAGAAACATTAAAGCTTGCATTAACACCATACTCACCTGGTAAGTCAAGTTTATAGGCATTATCATTGATGCATTCCACTACTTGAAATGGTCCGGCACCTCGAGGTAAGAGTTTTGAATGTCGTTTTTCAAGAAAACGTTCCTTCCTTAAGTGCAACCAAACCCAATCGCCTGGTTCAAACACTACCTTCTTGTGTCCCTTGTTGTCTTGTTGGACATATTGTTTAGTCCTCCTTTCAATGTTCAGTTGTGCCTTTTCATGAATCATCTTTACAAATTCTGCCTTCGTTTTGCCATCAAAGTTCACACGTTCACTCATAGGTAAAGAAGTTAAATCCAAAGGTGACAAAGGGTTAAAGCCATAAACCATTTCAAATGGTGAAAACTTAGTTGCAAATGCATACTTCTATTATAAGCAAATTAAACATGTGGCAAACAATCTTCCCATGTTTTCAAGTTCTTTTTAATGATAGAACGTAACAAAGAAGACAAAGTTCTACTCACTAATTCAGTTTGATTATCCGTTTGTGGATGACAAGTAGTAGAAAACAATAATTTGGTTTTAACTTTCCCCACAAAGTCTTCCAAAAGTAACTCAAAAACTTTGCATCCTTATCAGAAACAATGGTCCTAGGCATGCCATGTAACCTAACAACTTCGTTGAAGAACAAATCAGCTATATGTGATGCATCATCAGTTTTATGACAATCAATGAAGTGTGCCATCTTCGAAAATCTATCTACCACCACAAAAACTGAATCTCTTCCCCTCTTAGTCCTAGGTAATCCCAAAACAAAATCCATAAAAATATCAGTCCAAGGCTCACTAGGTATTGGCAAAGGGGTGTACAAACCATGGGGTTTCAACTTAGACTTGGCTTGTTTACAAGTGATGCACTTCTCACAGAATATTTCCACATCACGGTTCATATGAGGCCAAAAAAAATGATCATGCAAAATTCCTAATGTCTTAGCTACACCAAAATGACCCATCAAACCACCACCATGAGCTTCTCCCACAAACAATTCACGCAAAGAACACATAGGCACACATAGTTTATTTTCCCGAAAAAAATCCTTCATGCCTATAAAACTTTCCAAATGCCACTTTCTCACATGCATTGAACACATCACCAAAATCAAAATCTTGTGCATACAAATCCTTAATGTATTCAAAGCCAATCAATTTTCTATCTAAAATGGAAAGTAAAGCATACCTTCGGGACAATGCATCAACTACCACATTTTCCTTACCTTGCTTGTATCTGATCACATAAGGAAATGTTTCGATGAATTCCACCCACTTGGCATGGCGTCTTTTCAACTTTTGTTGTCCTTTCAAATGCTTCAAAGACTCATGATCCATGTGAATCACAAATTCCTTTGGCCATAGATAATGCTGCCAGTTTTCCAAAGCCCTTACCAAGGCATACATCTCCTTATCATAAGTAGGGTTATTTAGGGCTACTCCACTCAACTTTTCACTAAAATAAGCAACTAGACGACCTTCTTGCATCAAAACAGCTCCATACCTATTCCTGAAGCATCACACTCAATTTCAAAAGTCTTAGAAAAGTTAGGTAAAACAAGCGAAGGTGTATTAGTTAACTTTCTTTGATCAGATTAAATGCCTTTTTTTGTTCTTCCCCCCACTTAAACGACACATTTTTCTTGATGACTTCAGTAAGAGGTGTGGCTAAGCTACTAAAATCACACACAAACTGTCTATATAAGCTAGCTAAGCCGTGGAAACTCCTCACTTGGCTGATTGTTGTAGGTGTTGGCCACTCTTTGATTGCCTTAACATTTTCCTCATCCACCTCAATTCCTTTGTTACTAACAACAAAACCAAGAA
Source organism: Salix viminalis (assembly GCA_029228465.1). Classification (NCBI taxonomy): domain Eukaryota; kingdom Viridiplantae; phylum Streptophyta; class Magnoliopsida; order Malpighiales; family Salicaceae; genus Salix; species Salix viminalis. The sequence goes on along the minus strand of CM055429.1, from coordinate 8,126,650 downwards.
ACACAAGTTTATTCGTGCAAAAGGTGCACTTCTTGAGATTAGCAAACAACTTTTTTTTCCTTAGAATTTCAAAGACAGATTTCAAATGCATTTCATGTTCTTTCTTGTTTTTGCTATAAATTAGGATATCATCAAAATACACAACGACAAATCTACCAATAAATGCACGCAAAACATGGTTCATCAAACGCATAAATGTGCTTGGAGCATTAGTTAAACCGAAAGGCATCACTAACCACTCATACAAACTGTATTTAGTCTTAAAAGCAGTTTTCCATTCATCACCTTCCTTCATCCTAATCTGATGATATCCACTCTAGGATCCATTTTTGTAAAGACACAAGAACCATGCAATTCATCTACCATATCGTCTATTGAATAGAATGATGATACTTTACCATTATGTTGTTGATGGC